>CM049600.1:5675000-5750000 GCA_026979955.1 Megalurothrips usitatus | reverse complement strand
TTTAGCGGAGGAGAGAGAGAGAGAGAGAAGGAAAAGAGGGGATGTGTGATGAGGATCGGGAAGAGGCGTCTGCAGGCGACGAAGGTAAGCAGAATACAGCAGCGAAACAAACAAAAACGTTTACTGAAAAACAAAAGCCGGAAGTGAGACATTTGCCGCACACCCTGCGCTGCTGCTGCTGCTGCTGCTGCTGCTGCGGGGGCGGGGTGGAGGGGGAGGTGAAGGGGTAGGGGGGTGGGGGTGGGGGTGGGGGTGGGGGGCGTAAAAAGGAGCCCCGGCGAGCGCGGTCATACGGAGGCAACAGCATTACAATACTGGACGCTCTAAGTCAACTTTTATGAGGGCGCGGGACGGCGGACAAGTCTGGGGGGGGGGGGGGGGGAGGGGGCTTAGCGCGCAACGGGACCAAAAGGTGAGGGGTGGGGGGGGGGGGGGGGGGGGAGGGACGCCCACAGACACACACACTACACCGGCCAGCAGGACCCGCCGCCACCAATCCGAGAGCATCCGCGGGCAGGGCGCGAATACAATGCCGAAGGCCGCCGCCGCAAGACTTTTGTGGTGTGTGTGTGTGTGTGTGTGTGTGTGGCGGTGCCGAACACACACACACACACACACACGGCACGCACGCGGGGTGGCTCGGAGGCAGCGGATAGAGAGAGAGAGAGAGGGGTGCCCGGCCGGGCTGCGCGTGACATTTGGTCCGGCCGGGTCCGGCGGGGTGCGTATCAGATCCCTATCTTAGCGCACGCACTAATTACTCCACAAGAGTGAGCCGCAGAGAAGCCCCCCCGCCCTGACCGCTGCTTAGATCAAGGGGTCTCACGCATATCAGACTAGTTTAGCAAAAAAAAAATATATAAAAGAATAAAAAAATAAAATATATTTTAAAGCAGTAGTGCACCACCGCCAATTCACAAGAAAAAAATCTGTTTTTGCTGGTTAACTGTTTTTCAACAGGGAGGCGGTTATTCTACGTGTCGTTGATCCGGGGGCGGGGCGCGTAAAGGCCGGCCCGGCGGCGCCTATTGAATGCTAGTCAGCGTTAAAGCTAGTTTAGCCCCGCCCGCCCCCGCAGACCGCATGAGCCCCCCTGCATACGTGTGGTCGGGCCGGGGGCCGCGGGGGCCGGGCGTACACCTGGCTACCTCCGCCGCCGGCCCCCGCATCCTTGTCCTCTGCTTTTCTCTGGGCGCGCGGTCGGGCCGCGGGTTCGAGCCCCGCGCGGGGCCGCGTCGCATACACAACAACCGGCACCGCCGTCTCCTGTCCTTGTCGCCGACACGGCCGGGCCCATCGGGTGGGACGGAGACGGAGGACGACGCACCACGCCGCCGGCCCGCGTGATCCGGGGGGCGGCCCCGGGGCGCGGCACCAGCGCGGCGGAGGCCCCCGTCGGCACCTCCCCGCCGGTCCCCGCACGTACACGGCGACGACCGACGACGGCGCGGGTACGAGCCGGCCACTCCAGGGGAGGGGTAATTAAAATTTGTGTGGCCTCGGCGTCATTTTTATGACTTTTTTCCCCCTTCTCTCTCTCTCAGCCGTTGTTGTTGTTGTTGTTGTTGCGGGCGGCCTCCGGCGTGTGGGTCGGTATGGGAGTCTAAGCCACTGCCCCCGGAGTGTAATTAGAATGTAGTCAAGCCAGGCCAGCGGCGGCGGCGGCGGCGGCGGCGGCGGCGGCGGCGGCGGCGGCAGCGCCTGCCGTCTTCCCATCCCGCACCTACACACCGCAGCAGCGCGGCCAGCGCCGCGGGCGGGGGAGGGACAGAAGGAGGAAGAGGGGGATAGAAAAAGGGAAAGATAGAAAGAGTGAGAGGGAGAGAGAGGTCCCGCCGCTGCCGCCGCTGTCACGCGCGCCGTGCCGAGCACGTCTTACAGCACCTGCGCAGGACTGGCGGCGGCAGGGAGGCGAGGAGAGGAGAGGGCGGCAGGACACGACCACGATACGCCTGCGGCCACTTTGTGCGATAAAGCAATACACAAAAACGAGCCCATTCCAAAATATTCCGCTCACTCATAAAGGACTTTGCCCGCGAAAGACATATCGATACATTTTACCAATTTTCAGAACCGGACCAAATTTTCCGAACCAGACCAATTTCATCATCAAGCTTCGTGTGAATTTGCGTGTTTACTTTGGCAGTCTTGGCAGTTTTGATCTGACCTCTCTAATCAGGGGCGCTCGCCGCACCGTACCGCAGCCATCGCCATAAAGGGGCGTATCCCGTGAGGGGGTAGGCCGTGGTGCCGCTGCTGCTGCTGCGGTGGCGGTGTTCGGTCGGAACGTTCGGCCGGAGCGGCGCGGGATTCCTCCCCCAATCCTCTCGGCGTCGGCCCCGCCTCCGCCTGCCGGACGAACGAGCCAAACACTTTTTTCGGATTAAACCTAAGTTTTTATGACTTGGACGTCTTGCAGCGGCGGCGGCAGTGCCGCGATTGCTCCTCGGTAAAAAGTTTCCGGTCCGGAGGAGCACGCGGGGGGCGGCGGGGGCGGTGGGGGCGGCGGGGGCCCCGGCGGGAGGCCGGACAGAGGCCGTGCCCCGCCGATCCCGGGGGAGGCCCCGCAGCAGCAGAGGCCCCGGAGGCCGCAGCGAGCTCAAATCGACAAATGTCCGGCGACGCGCCCAAAGTGAGGGAAATGAAAACAACGGCGAGAGAGAGAGAGAGAGAGAGAGAGAGAGAGAGAGAGAGAGAGAGAGAGAGCAGAAAGACAGCCAACAGTCCGGGCGGACGCTCAATTTTTCTCGTTTTTTTCCCGACCCAACGAATTTTCCCAACCATCTCCCAGCAGCGCCCAGCACACTGCCGCAATGTCACGATCACTTTCTGCCGCGACAATGACGCTGGAAGTATCATCTTCTTCCCTTTTTTTTCCGTTTTCGATGTTCCGAGTTTTGGAACTCCCAAAGTGCGATGAACAGCTGGGAATGACACACACAGGACTGTCTCCCCAGGTGGAGCGGCCAGAAGGCGGCCAGAAGGCGGCCAGAAGGCGGCCAGAAGGCGGCCAGAAGGCGGCCAGAAGGCGGCCAGAAGGCGGCCAGAAGGCGGCCAGAAGGCGGCCAGAAGGATCGTCGCGAAGCCGCGCCGTGATCTAAACGAGCTCATAAAAGTTGTGTCATCGCGCCGTCACCCGCCAGGACCCCTGCCCGAGGAGGCATCCCCTCGTATTTCGGAAATAAGGTGTAAAAATGATCCCTCATCGGATGACTTGATTGGCCAACGACGAGACGCCCCCCCCCCCCCCCCCAAAGCACCTCATTTCGCACAAGATGAAGCCGCTTAATAGGCGCGGCCGAGGGGTGGAAAAAAAAAGGGAGCGGAGAAGAAGGGGGAAAAAAATGTCTTGATTTTCAATCTTGCGACTTTGTGACGCTCGGGAAATGTTAATAACGCCGAGGGGAGCGGCGGCGGCGATCGCCGATCGCGGGGGGTCCGACACCGCTTAATTGATTCCTTTCCCGCCTCTCAAGCGGACCGAATAAGTAGGGTCGAGGAAGAGCCGCCCGCGACGAGAAAAAAAAATACAACACGGAAAACAAATGAAAATTGAAAGAAAATGTAAAAGAATAAAAAAAAATGAAAAACTAAAGAGGGGAAAAAAGACGGACACAATATCAGCCAGCACCTTAAAAGTTTTCACGACTTCAGGTACTCTGTCCTCCCGTTCAAAAGCGCCGCGTGACACGGCACCTCCTTTCACCCCCTCCCTCCTCCGCCTCCCTCCGCATGTGCGTGTGTGTGTGTGTGTGTGTGTGTGTGTGTGCGTGCTGGCGCTACTAACTCCACGCATGGACGGGACTGTCCGGTCCAGCAGTCGGGACCGCTTGTGCGTGTGACACTCTCTATGATCAACCATCCCCCGCCCCGCCCCAAAACTAACCCCCAGCCCCAACCCCTTTGGCACTGGTCACCCACACCCCGACGCACCCACCCACCCCTCAGCACCCGGCCGGTGCTGCCCTCTGCGCGGCGGCCAGCGGCGGCAGCCCGCGGCCGGACGCCAGACCGATCCGCGATTACGTGTCTCAGTCCCGAGCCGTTAAAAAAGAAGGGAACAAGAGAAACTGGTATATTTCGAAAACTTCGAAAATATCGACAGTCCAAAATAGACTACTTTGTTTGTCCGAAAATGTGAAACAAAAGAAAACTAAGGAAGGGAAAAGAGTTTTCCCTCGAACCCCTCCTCAAACCACACGATCCAGGCCCCGGCCCACGCCGTGCTCCGCCCGGGCGGGGCAGGGCAGGGCAGCAGACGCACTCGCGTACGCAAATATCACAGAATCCGGCGGCGTTTGGCGACGAGGCGCCCTCCCCTCGTGTATGAATCGCCTTTCAGCAGAGTCACCCTTCCCTCTCCCGTCTCTCTCTCTATCTCACTCTGGGACCCGACGCCGCCGGTCGCGCTTTTGCTAAAGGCGCCGATAAATTATACAACGAAAAGTAGAGGGGTAGGCAGATTACTTAAATTGCTTATTTGTTGCCATGGAAACCGGGCGGAGATGCGTGGCCACGCGTGGGGAGCGGCGGGGGTGGCGGGGGTGGCGGGGGCGGCGTGGTCCGAGCCCACACGCACACACGCACACACCTCGGTAAAACTCACGGGAGGATAGGTCTGCCCCGCCAGGCACACACACGTCCGCTTCGCCTGTTTGTAAAATGCCCGCATCCAGCGGCGCGGCGTGGGTAGAAGGAGCGAGAGGGATGGCGATAGAGAGGACCCTGTCTAGGAAGGAGAGAGAGAGAGAGAGAGAATGAGAGAGAGAGAGAGAGAAAGGCACGCACCGCACCGCGTCGAAGACAACAAAGTCGCCGCCATCCCACCCCGACTTAAATTTATCCGCATCTAAATTTTTTAATGCCGCGGCGGCGGTGGCGGCGGGCGGATTCCTTATCAGCGGAGCGGTGAGCGCGCGATGCCCTTTCATTCCACCACAGTCCTCCCTCTCTCTCTCTCTCCCTCACCCCACCCACCCCTTATAATATTCGGTTCGCGTTCTTTTCATAATCCTTTGTGTGCTTGTTATCCGCCTTGTCCCCAAAGGGTCGCTCTCTCTCTCTCTCGCTCTCTGCGGCCTGCCCGCCCGGTCCGTATCCCTCAGGGGCCTGCCGGCCGGCCGGGCCTCGTGTGCGGGGCTGCGTGCGGCGGCGGGGCGGCGGCCACGGCCCCAAAGGGTTGTCGCCACGTCGCGCGATGTGCCTTGTCTAAGCCGGCGGAGCCTGCGGGGCAGCCTCGGGGCTAATAGGCGGCCGGCCGGCAGCCGCCAAGAGCGAAGAGAGAGAGAGAGAGAGAGAGAGAGAGAGACAAGGCCGATGCCCGAATGCTAATCAGAGCACACGCGCGCACGCACACACACACACTTACACGCATACAGCGCGGCGCGGTTTCGCTTTCGTTCATTCGGCGACCGCCTTTTCCTCCGCCGGGGGCGGCAGCGGCCTCCACCACGCAGCACCGCAAACACACCGCCGACGACAAGTCACACACAAGCCATACGATAGAGTCTCCTCGCCTCTCTCTCTCGCACCTACCTCACGATAGTGAGCGGAAGCGAGACAGGAGACGAGCACCCGATCGAGAACTGTCCCACGACGGCTGTAAGGCGACAGCAAATATAATAGGGTCGCCTGATCACGTCAACTCCCAAACAATTACTTTCATTCAATTTTTTTTCTCTCAATTTCACCGTGATGCACCGCAATGCTCCTCTATCGGAGAGGTCAGCTTATGTGCCACTCCGTGCGTCGATATGATTAATTCTTTCCCCAGGAGCTTATTTTCAAAAAAGAAAAAAAAAAGGATTTGAGGGGAAGAATGTGCCTTTTAGAAAAAGTGGCCATACGCAATGCATGATTCAAATCCAAACAAGAATCGAAATGGGTCGCGGCCGCACGCACGCACGCACGCACGCACGCACGCACGCACGCACACACACGCACACGGCGGCGGTCCAGTTGACAGGCCTCCACAGTGCGTGCGGGCAGCACCCTTCTGCACTACCGCCGAATCTGAATAACAAAATCAATAGCGACAGGGGAGGGAAAAAAAAAGAAAGATATGTGTCGACTCTCTCTCTGCATGTCCAGCAGTAGAAGCGGCGTCGTCCCCTCCTCAGCCGCCGAAGGACGAAAAACTGATCGGCAAACAGGATACGCACATGGGGGTGGGTGTGGGTAGCCGGGCCGGCCGCGCGGGGGAGGCGCAGGAACCAGTCCTGTCGCACTGGTTCTGCCTCCCAGGCCCACCCACCCACTCACCCACGCGCGTACGCACGCACGCACATTTCGCATTGTTTTATCGTTTCATATTTCAATATCCCTCATTATTAATGTCCACAGCGGCAGGGTATCCCAACCCCGGCACTGCTGGTCTAGGCTGCATACACCAAAAACTGGTTTATTTTTGGGAATCAAACCGAAAATCTTTGATTTGCCTATAGAGAGGAGCTAGCTTATTTTTACTTTTTTTTTTGAAGCATGGAACTGTCGAACTGCCTGCCATCAGTGCAGATAAGCACAGCGCAACATGCGACGGAAAGCACGGATTTTTTTTTTTGAGAAGAGAAGAGAGACTGGAACTGACCAGTCAGCCCGATTCGATTTTCATTGAAGTGGAATGAAGCCGGGCACGGCCGCTGTATAAATCAGGAGCACGCACACGCACTGTCCCCTCCCCAAACGTTACTAAATAATTGTCAAGCCGCCGAACCTCAATTCCATTCGTATTTACTCGCACATCAAACTACGTTCATTCATAATTTTTTTTCGTATCCCCCCCAAAACCAAATGCACACACCCGTTTAAAAAAATACGAAATCACGCAGAAAAAAAAGGTATGGAGCACGCAGGAGGGAACGAAACGAAGAGTGAAGGTTGTTGCTTATCAGAAGGGGGTCACGCCGTAATACAATATTAAAACACGCATAACGCACGCAAACAATTATTTTTTCATGCCGGCGCACGCACAGTATCGGCTTGGAACCGGTCCAGCGGGCGGCGGCCGGGCGGCGGCCGGGCCACCCGTGCCAGCGGTGCGCTGCTCCAAATCTCCCGCCCCGACGAATAAATGAATCAGCCAAACCGATGAAAACCGCGCGCTCCCCTCACTGTAAGACCCTTTTCATCAAGGAAAAAAAAATAATTCAGGGCCAAAATTTGGGTTTCCCCTTTTTTTTTTTGGAAAATTGGTACAGTCAACGGGTTTTCAAAATTTATGAAACTCGATTTTTAAAATACAGCAGTATTTTCTGATTACTCTTCTACAGTCTGTTTAATCTCTATCCTCACGTTTTTTTTTAGAAAATCCCCAA
This sequence comes from Megalurothrips usitatus, assembly GCA_026979955.1. Lineage (NCBI taxonomy): Eukaryota > Metazoa > Arthropoda > Insecta > Thysanoptera > Thripidae > Megalurothrips > Megalurothrips usitatus. Next base: position 5,742,687 of record CM049600.1, on the reverse strand, counting down.
AATTTCGACCTGTAATCCTTCAAAGCATCCCCTAAAAAAATAAATCACAAAACCTTGACGGTGTCACTCCTAGCGCGCGACACACACACATGACGTCAGAACAGCGGCGCCGGCGGAAAGGCCCCGGCACGAAGCCTTCCTTTCGTTAGCATGAAAAAGCAGAAAGTCCGACGGGGGCGAGGCGATATGACGCCGGCGGCCGCACAGGAGCCGCGTCCCCTACATGATGACGCGAGCTAAAAACCCCTCAATCCGGGCCGGGAAGGAAAAAGACTTGTCCACTGTCCACGTGCGGGAGGGAGGGAGAGGGAAGAGTCCTCACTAATTGCCACACAGCGCCTTTCCCCTCTTCATCTGCCACCCCTTCCACGCGCCACGCACACGCACACGCACACACACACACACACACACACACACACACACACACACACGCACACACACACACACGCGCGCTGGGGTGGACAACCGCGGGTGCGTGCGCGGCGGCGCAAATCTTAGAAAATATTACGCGCACATTCCCCAATAATGGGCGAGCCGCGGCGCCCCGCACCACCAATACGCAATGGCGAGAGCGTGCCACGCGGAAAAAAAAACAACACAAAACGCGGCGAGAAAACCGCATTAAGAGTGATTTATATTTAGGTGTTATCAGCGAATACCTTCTCAATGTTTCTGCTACAATAAAAGGAGGGAAATAATACGGAAGATAAAAAGGGTTGGCGGCGGCGGCGGCGGCGGCGGCGGCGGCCGGTTATTCGGGGTGCGTAGGGGGTGGCGGCGCCGCGCTAGACGCACACACCCTATCGATATCTGGGGCTGCCGGCCGCCGCCGCCGCCACCGCCGCAGCGCTTGTTAAAGCCCCTCACTCTGGATTACAAAAGCCTCGCCGTTCTACTTTATCTTATTCCTCCCCGAAAAACGGCCAGTATAACACACTTTCCTCCCATATTAAAAAGGTGAACACTAAAACTAACTCTTGACATTTATACTGCAGATCTCCTCCGCCCTGTATCGCTCGCCGTAAATCCATTGCGACTTGAAGGGCGTGTGCGATGGGGGAGGGGGCGGGGGGGGGGGGGAGGGTGGTGCCTGGCCTACTGACGTCGACCCGGAGGCCGGGCGGCCTCACCCCCGCTAAGGCCAACAAGTGCAGCGCGGCCGCGAGCACAGGTGAGGCCAACAGTATAGATAGGTCCAAAGCGGCACTCGCAGGGAAAAGGGACTCGGGAAACAAAAGGTCTAAGAAGAATGGTAAGGGAGGGAGAACACAATGGAAGAGAGAGAGAGGGAGAGGGGGGGGGGGGGGGAGAGAGAGAAGGGTCGGGTACCCACACCGCTGTGGGTGTACTCATCTAGAGTTCCTTTGCTGGACGTCCCTACCTATATGCCTAAATTTTTCTAAAAATAAAACACGAATTGAAAATTTGAAAGGAAAAAAAAAACTATGCGGTTTGAACCATGATCAGTCGTCCACGTTCGGAAATTCCCTGTATTAAAGTTCCCCATATACATCTTCCCTGCATGCGAACTCCCCTAGTTTTCCCTCATTAACCTTTGCAGAGGAGGCGACGAGGCGGCCGCTGCTGCTGCCGTTATCACAGCGGCACAACGATGACTACTCCGCCCGCAATAAAATCGCACTCGTAAATACTCCGTGCGCGAGAGGCGCGGGATGAAGTCGCAGCAGTCGCAGCAGTCGCAGCAGTCGCAGCCCCCTCCCCCTCCCCCTTTCCGCACCTCATTCCAGAACCGCGGCGGCGACGGGGGCGACTGGTACGATCTTCCTCTCCGGACGATAAATTAAGCCGATGCGTTTTAGGCCCCTCTACGCTGCAACCCTTGCTCGCTCGACCGTCGACGCCGCCCCCCACCCCCTCCCTCACCTCCCCCCTCCCAACCCTTCCGCACGGCCACCACAAGGAATCCCACTACGAATAAAAGTTGAGAGCGCGATGATAACCCCAACCGGAGGCCCCCCGCCGGGCCCCGCCGGGCCCCGCCACGCCCACCAGCCACCGCAGGGTAGACGGAGCTCCCCGTAGCTTTCAATCCTCACATTGTCCCCTTTACTGTTATTTATTTCCCGGGCGCAAAAGTTCCATTCTTTAAAGGGAAGGCAGCGAGGGAAGGAAAGGATTAAAATGGAAATGAGGGGGAAAAGGCGACGGGCAAACCTTCTGTGTACACCGAGCCAAATTGTTACACCAAAAGAGTGTTATGCGGCCGAAGAGAGAGAGAGAGGGAGAGAGAAGAGAGACAGCGTGGGGGTGGGTCCTGCGGGAGCAGGAAGCAAGAGAGCGCCTGGGAGAAGGAGCCCCGTGAGGGCCGAGCAAAAGGCAGGCGCCACTAGTAGGGAGAGATTGTAGGAAGAGGTTGTAGGAAGAGCAGACCAGAGGCGGTAGAAAAGGAAGATGTCGAATCCATGAGTCGACGACGAAAATTCTCACCTGCCCTCGCCACTCTGTTTGTCTCTCTCATACACACTCACACACACACACTCTCTCTCACAGACACTCACTAAAACAAAACTCATACAGCAGGAAAGGAGAGGGCAACGACGCAAAAGATTCCGCCGCAAAAATCAAACAAGATAGGGACGCGCTAAAGCCACAATAAGGCCCGGCCAGATACAGCATCAGCCTGTTGTGGCCACTGTTGTGTAGGGGGAGGGGGGGGGGGGCAGGGGCTCCGTGCCTCTGAGGTCCCGTGGTGTTGCGGGCGACCACCCGGCCGACATCGATGTAATTTTCTGATTTTGTTCAAAAAGATGGTGGCGGTCCGGCCGCGCCAGCGAACGCGGCCACAATGAAATTACGAGAGAGCGAGAGAGAGAGAGAGAGAGAGAGAGAGAGAGAGAGAGAGAGGTGAATCAACCCCTCACACACACACACACACACACGCCCTGGCCTGTGACCGTGCGCAGGCGGCCGGCGCGGCGAATAGAGAAGGGGCGGAGAGAGAGAGAGAGAGGAAGAAAAGGGAAACGATACGAAAAGAGACAGTAACGCAGAGCAGACGGCATTTTAGATTGTGCGCGGGGCGTGGCCTGGCAGGGTCCCCTGGGAGGGACCATGGTACGCACGCACGGGGATCCGCCGGCTTTTGGTCTGGACACACACTACCATATTTCTTCCTATTACTTCATTTGAATACAGTAAATGAGACGCACAGTGAGAGAGAGAGAGAGAGAGAGAGAGAGAGAGAGAGAGAGAGAGAGAGACAAAGGCCAAAGGGACAAATGCTGCGGTGTCCGGCCCTGCATGCCTTGGGGGGGACCCACCGCTCCGCCGGGCGCCGCTGCCGGCGCTCCGTCCGGCCGGCCCCTCTCACACCGCAGGCGGGGGCGCGGCGGCGCGGCGGGCCAATGGAAAGCGAGGAATGGCGGCGAGCCCCCCCGCACGCCGCCAGGGGGGGCCCCCGGAGGGCCCCCGGGCCAGGTGGACCTGCGGGGGGGGGGGGGGGGGCACCTTTTCCCCCCGCGCAGATTCATCATTTTCCGATCCGCGGAAAAATCGTACAGCCGCAGACGAGAAAGTAATGCAAACAACAACAAGAGGAAGACGAGGTGGCGCGTCAGCGGACGGCCGCGGCCAACAACAACAACATCACCCGGCGGCGGCCACAGCTTCCACCATCTCAATCTTTCACGCCCCGACAATTTTTGGGCGATTAAAAGCAATCATAATTAGAATAAAAAGAGCGCCGGGCGGGACGCGACGCGGGGACGCGGGCAACTCGTGCCCAGCCGTGGAGAAGTAAGTCGTCGTCGGCGACGTCGTCATCGCCGAGGAGGCGGCCCCCGGCGGCGCCCCCCGGCGGCCCCCCCCCCCCCCTGCGGGGCCCCGGCCGCGGCGCCGCGCTATCTCCGCGCTCCACCAAACGGTCAGTGGGATGAAAAATCTGGCGGGCGGCGGCGCGAGTGTGCGAGAGTACGGCGCCTCCGTAGCGAGGCAAAAGGTCGCCACACTCAAAAAACGATTTCGAGGAATCGTTTTTTTTTTTTTAAAGATCCAAATTTTAAATACAGCATTTCACATATGATTCGAGGTACAAACTTCCATCTATGTATACATGTTTTCGATTCGTCGCCTTGGACAACTACAGATTTTCTTTGCCCCCCCCCTGGCCTACTGCATGTCCTCCAGTAGCACCCCACCTCCGCGACCGCGGCCGGCACCTGGGTGTCGCCGCTGCAGCAGGGCCCGGAGGCCCGCTCCGGCCCGTGCACACCATTAGCATCGAGGCAGCGAGTGGGACTCGGCTACTCATCGCGGGCCGTCCACCACCGCCACCGCAGCCGCCGCTTTTTTGGACGCGTTTTATTTAATGCGAAAAGTTTGAGCGGCGGCGGCGGCGGCGGTGGACGCGGCCGTAAAGCAGAGCCTGTTATCACTCGGTTATCGCCGCGGGTGCCGCCGTGTGGACACGACCAGGAACACGGCCAAAAAATTGGCGAATACGAACAAAAAAAAAGTAAAATCGAACCATAAATCTAAAGAGAGAGAGAGAGAGAGAGAGAGAGAGAGAGAGAGAGAGAGAGAGAGAGAGAGAGAGAGAGAGAGAGAGAGAGAGAGAGAGAGAGAGAGAGAGAGAGAGGAGCAGGCGCCGGGCGGGTAGGCAGCCAGCGAGCCGCGCCGGCCGGCCTGGCCTAGAGAGACTCTGAGTCTCCCCGGGCCTCTCTAGCCTGGCCTAGAGAGACTCTGAGTCTCCCCGGGCCTCTCTAGCCTGACCTAGGGCCGGCCGAGGACGGGCGACCTTCACGTACAGAAGTGTACGAAACACTTCAACCGGTGCGATCAGCATAGGAGCGGCATATAGCAGCTGCGGGGGGTTTGGGAGGGAGGAGGGGGATGGGGTGACAGTGTGACGGCGGTGGCTTCTTTAATCTTCCCTCCCGAAAAGAAGTGGGAGGGGGGGCACGGGGCGGGCGGGAAGGGGTTGGGCCCGCGGGCTGCGATGTCGCCCGCCGCCGCCACCCTCTCCTAACCCTCCCGTGTCATTGATTCCGAAAAAGCAGAGCCCCACGACGACCACCCATTAAACAGCGACCCATAACTCTTGTCATTAGGTCCATCATTTTAGGGCGGAACAAGCCACAAAAAAAAAGGAGGAGAAAGGAGGGGGGGGGGGGGGGGGTCAAAGAGAAGAGGGGGATAAAAAAAAAGGTCCACGAAAAAAGATATAGGCGGACGAAAGCAGAGAGGATATGAGGCAGTGGTAGAGCTCTCTGCCAATATCTCAACGGCTTACTGGTTCTGACCCCCCCCCTCCCTCTCCCACCCTCTTCTCAAGCGCGGAAAAGTAGCCACAGAACGCACACAAGAACGCCTCATACGTATCTTCCAGTCTACCTTTTCCCTCTTTCTTTCAACAAGACGAACATCAAATTAAAAATGGCACACGATGAATTTTCGTGAACTATTCGACGCGGGCGGCGCAAAGCAAAAACCGTGTGCACACACGGCTTACGGGCTTACGAATTAAATTGATACGTCGTCTTTTTTCTGTTGTTGCAGAACGAGGGCTGTTGTCATCGTGACATAAGTAGGGCTCCGCGAGGGCGTCCACGTCACGTCACGTCACGACAGGGACGAATGGAGGCGTACAAAGCGTGCCATTCAAGCCCGAGCGCCAAAACCCCTGTAAAACACGGGGACGCCGAAGTGCAGGCACGGAGAGCGGGGCCCTCTCGATGGGAGCGAGAGAGAAAGAAAGAGAGAGAGAGAGAGAGAGAGGACACAAAAGAAAAGGGGATTTAGCATGACTGATAAAAAGGAATGAGCCGCGCGGAACACGCGGGACATGTATGGAGGGAGAGAGACGGGCAGACGGGATAAAAAGAGAGAACCGAGAGAAAAACGAGAGCAGGAAACGTCAGTACCCGGGAAGCTTAATGAACGGACCGCGGCACGTACCGAAGTCGGCCTCTCTCCCTATCTCTTTCCCTCCCTCCCATCCCCCCGCCCCCCTCTCTCTCTCTCTCTCTCTCTTAGAAAAATGGATCAGATATTCACCTCACACCTCCGGCCCAAACGAACGGCCCAAGGGCGCTCGGCCACGCCTGTCCGGCCAAGAGGGAGGGTGGAGGGAGCAGTGGGGCGGCTGGTCACGGGTTCTAATACCGACCGGTCGTCTTTTCTTCACGTGGACACACACACACACACACACACACGACGGGGTCGGCGTGTCATTAGGGTCATTACGAGGACCTGCCCATTACAGGCGCCAAACATTTGGCGTGTCAACAGCGAAAGTGCTCCACCCCTCTCTCTCTCTTGCACATCCCTCCCTTAGCACGTGCCAGAGAGAGAGATGGACAGAGTGAGAAACGAGGGAAGAAACGAGGGAAAATGTAGAGCATTTAGGTACTGCACCTGCTGGACAAAAGCATGCGGAGGGGAGCAAAAGAATACACAAGTTGGTTGTGTAACAGGTGGACTAGGGCGGGGTGGGGCTGGAAGGGCGAGAGAGAGGGGGGAGAGAGTAGGAAGACGAATATAAAAAGGAAAAGGAAAAAAATCAGAAAAGAAAACCTATGCAAAAGTGAGCGGGCATGCCGACACACATCGCGAAGCGACACAGTCCAACAGCACACACACACACACACACGCGCGCCCAAGCCTTCTAATGTGCTTCTATAAAAATTCATTAGGTCACAAATCCATTAATGGATGAAAAGAAATAAAAAACGAGAGACGAGAGCGGCGGACAGCGGCGGCAGCGGCGGCTGTCCCAGCCGGGGTCGGGGTGAGGGGCGAGCGAAAGGATTATTTGACAGGGTCTCCATTTCGGGGGACACGCAAGGTGAATTATCATAAAAATGTCTGCTCCCTCTCTCTCTCTCTCTCTCTCTCTCTCTCTCTCTCTCTCTCTCTCTCTCTCTCCGTCTACACCCCCTACCACCAACCCCTTTTTCCTCCACACACTCACACACTCTCTCTCTCTCACACACACACACACACACATACACACACACACACACACACACACACACTACTTGAAAATCCAGCGAGTCGCTCTTCCACACCCAAAACCGAGAGGAAACCGACGGCGGCGTGAGGCCTTCGAGTGCAGCGGGGGCTCAGGTAGACTTTGTTGTCGTCCGAGGAGGGAAAAGAAAAGAGAGCAGCAACCAGCGTACGCCGCGCGGGAACTCAGCGACCTCAGGGCAGGTGAACCCGAGCACCGGTGAGAGTGAGAGCAGACGAGCGTGTGTGTCAGTGAGTGAGTGAGAGAGAGAGCTAGAAAGGGAGATGAGCTCGAATATCGAAGGACGTCTGGGGGATGCAAGGGAGCAGGAGAGGAGGGAAAACTCCGCGTTGAGAGAGAGAGAGAGAGAGAGAGCAGAGTTTAATGGAGAGTATTCATCAAGGACGGAACGACTGCGCGATACGTGGGAGCGGCAGACGACGGCACGAGAGGGGAGCCAGCAAGCCTTTTTAATGTTTGATATTTTGGAAGGAAATCGGATGAATGAAAGCAGGTCGCCGTTACGGGCACGTGTGTGTGTGTGTGTGTGTGTGTGTGCGTGTGTGAGAGAGAGCGCAGCGGCGGAAGCGCGGGTCGGATCATTAAAAAGGTGAGCCACGTCAAAATGCCGGCGCAGACGCATCGACCTCGCGAATGTATCATGTATTATTTTTCTCTCCCGCTCCCTTCCTCCCTCTTACTCCTTCCCTCTCCCTCCGCACAAAAGCATATAAGAGAGCGAAAATAATCATGACTAAAAATAAAAAAAAGCAGCAGAACAAAATAAAAATTCCGTAACACAGCACGCAAAGACATCTCTCCTTTTTTCATTCATTAGGCGGTCCCGGGAGATGGCCCGGGCGGGCAGGCAGTGCGGGCAGGCGCGGCCCGTGGTCACGGCGTCGGCCGCTCCCTCCCCTCCCCCCGCCGCCGCGCGCAGATTTAAAAATCTGATTGCGGGCAAACGCAGCGCGTGCGTGGACGCAAGGGCCGCCCCCCCCCCCCACACACAATACAGCAAGAACGGCGCGGGGCCAAGTAAGAAAAGTGTTTGTTTTAGCATTGCGTATCGTATGCAAATTGGCGGACACATAATTCCATTTCGAGGCCCGCGGGCGGCGGCGGCGGCGGCGTCGAGTCCAGCAGTGTGTGTGTGTGTGTGAGCGCCACACGTATCTGTGAGGGGCTCTGGGGGCCCCCGCAGCCCCCCGCAGCCCCCCCGCGGCCCCCGGCCAGCCCCCGGACCGTCATCGGAGAGGCCCAGAGATTCCGGCCGGACAGGGTCGCAATTCGCAATTCCCATAGGCCTCGGGCCGGCCGTGGGGCCCAGCGGAGCCCCGCCTGCGATACCGCGACACCCTCGGACCTGTCCAGAGAGGGAGAGAGAGAGAGAGAGAGAGAGAGAGAGAGAGAGAGAGAGAGAGAGAGAGAGAGAGAGAGAGAGAGAGAGAGAGAGAGAGAGAGAAGAGGTGGCGGCAATTCTTTTTCTTTAAAATACATTTTTTGTTGTTGCCAACATTCACTCTTCAAATCCCTGGCGGACTTCGCATCTCTCTCTCTCTCTCTCTCTCTCTCTCTCTCTCTCTCTCTCTCAACGTGGAAGCAAACAAAAATGGCAACGGCCAGTGTAGTGCCGCGGCAGGCGCGCTTCCGGCCTCCAAGAAAGCCCCTCTTCCTCCAGCAGGACCTTCCAAGGACCTTCCAAGGACCCCCCAGGACCCCCCAGGACCCTCCATGACCATCCAGGAGGAGGACCGTCCAGGACCTCACCACCCCCCGAGGGACGTCGCCCCCACTTCCAGGCCTCCTCCTCGGCATCCTCACCCGATAAATACCAAACACGCCAGCGTCCTCGGAACGGAGGCGACGCGAGAGACTGCGGCCGTCTCTCTCACTCGCATGTGTGCGGGTGCCGTAGCTCAGCAGAGCCAATTTAAAAACTGCCGATGCCCTCACTTCCTGTGGCGGGCAATCGCCCCCCTCCCCCCTCTCACTCCCTCCCTCTCACTCCCTCCCTCTCACTCCCTCCCTCTCCGCTCCCGAGTCTTGAGAAAGACTCACCTTGCACGTAGCGTGGACCCAAATAATTCACGTTTATTAAACACTTCCCCGCCGCGCCGGCCTGTCCCAATAAAATTCCAAATTCACTGCCCAAGCGCCATAAAATCCGATAAAAAAAAAGAGACGGAAAACGCAGAAGAAGGAGAGAGAGGGGGAGAGAGGGGGAAGGCGGCGGACTTAATGCCGGCGTGATACAAATTAAAACATAAATATCGCACGGAGTGCACGCCGTATCGACAAAATATATCGCACCGAGCTGCGACATGCCGTCACAGAGGGGAGTGGGGGGGGGGGGGGGGGGGCGAGAGACAGAGGAAGAGAGAGTTAGAGGGAGAGAGACAGACTGGCCACAGTGCGTTCGAAGCGCACACCTGGTTAAAATATTTTTAAAACAACCGAGTTCAAGGAGAAGGCGCTCGCAGGGCGGAGTTGTTTGCTTCCCTCCCTCTCTCTCTCTACTCCGATGTTTTGCATTCCGCTCAGGAAGTTGCAAATTGAAACACATTACCAACGTCTGCTTTCCCAGGCAATTTGCATGCCATACTCATAATTTCGCGATCTAAACTCAAATCGAGTACGCGGCAGGCAGAGGGTCGAGGAGGGGGGGGGGGGGGGGAGGGGGCATTACCATATCACGTCTCCGATGGCAACGGCGGGGCGCATCGCAGATCAAAAAGAGTCCGCACGCAATAACAGTGCCGGCGACGTATGCCCGTCTCTGTCGCCGCCCGCGCGAGTGAGGGAGAGGGAAGACAGACACCCACCCCATTTCATTAGAAACAAGCGAGCGCGCGATGCTCCGCCGCCTCCCCCGCAAACAAAAACAAGTAAATCAAAAAAAAAAAAAAAAGCCGTTCTCACCTTAGACAGCTCATCTGGCTCCCCGCCTGCACCCTCCGCGATCTTAATCCACCCCCAATCACCTTCGGCAGGGAGAGAGAGAGAGAGAGGGAGAGAGGGAGAGAGATCTCAACCGGGCGGGGCAAGCCCGATTTTTCCCTTTTTCGCTTTTATTTCAATCATCTACAGACGAGCTAAAAGCCGTGAAGTTGGTTAGGCCGGCCGCCTACGCCTTCCCATCGAGCCCCGTTTTAATTTGGAGGGGGAAAAAATATATATATATACCCATACGAAACATCCGCGGGGGCCCTCACCACGCAAACCGCTTGCTACGCGATCAATAAGGGTTTCGTCCGCCAAGGACGAGAAAAAAGATAATTGTCGATTTTGTGACATCAGCGGTTGACGCGGGTTCGAGTACCATCGGTGTCCTGTTTTCCTTGCCCCGCTGTCCCCTGACCCCTCCACTGCGCGGCCCTTATCGTATTCAAAGCAATCCGCACTGCTCGGCCGAACGGCGGCGGCGGTGGCAGCCGGGGGGCGTGACGCGGCTCTCTCGAGGGAGCAAGAGAGAGAGACGATATTCTGTTTCCTGCGGGCAGTCAGGCGCAGAACGAGGTCGGAGAGAGAGAGAGAGAGAGAGAGAGAGAGAGAGAGAGAGAGAGAGAGAGAGAGAGAGAGAGAGAGAGAGAGAGAGATGAGGCAGAGTGGGACGGGAGATTTTTCCGTTTCCATATTGACGTCAAGACTGCGGACCGCAACAAGGCCTCGACGCGCGCTCTCTCTCTCTCTCTCTCTCTCTCTCTCTCTCTCTCTCTTTATCTCTCCCGCGCCATCGTTTGCCCGCACCGCCGCAGGATTAGAAAGCCGCGGGGAGGCGGAGGAGGAGGAGAAAGATATAAAAAGTGTGTGTGAGAGAGATAGGAGGCGCGAGAGCGACAGCGAGAGAGAGAGAGAGGCCACCGGCGTCGATGGGAAATAACGCATCTCCTATTCATTCGTTTGTGTGATTTTTTATTTACTTTATTTCCGCCCTTTGCCCTGTTCGCTGCCGCCGCCTCCAGCCAAGTGAGGGGAGTGAGGGAGCGAGGGAGGCAGTGAGGGAGGGGCTGGGTGGGCGCGGCTCGAGCTTGGCGGTGCCGCCCACAGATGGCGCTGGCGTCCGCTCCGCGGGGCTCCGCGAGGCTCCACGAGTCGCCTCCCCTCTCCCCTCTCCCCCCTCCCCCCTCCCCCCGGGGGGGACACGCCCCCGCCGCTCATCCGCGGCCGCCCCCTCCTTACAAGGCGCTACAAAAGAAACCTTTATGTGTGACCTTGGCAGCCAAGGTCGGCGCGCCTCACAGAGATGGAATCAAGTCACAAGAACGCCGAACACTGCTTACAACCTCCTGCCTGAGTAACGAACGCTCTGTTCGTCAGACCTTCAACATCAATTTTTCTGAAAAAAAAAGCAAGTGGCACACAGCATTTCCAAATTTTACTTTTTCAGGAATGCGGAAGAGGATAAATACGGGGTCAGGAAGGGGGGAGGGAGGGAAAAAATTTTGCGCACACACCGCCTGCTATACATGGTGAAATAAAACAAATACAGCAGCCGGCTGTAGCCATTCCATCTTGACTCTGTCCTGGTGGTGCGACACCTCCCTGTCACGTCCGACACACACACACACACACACACACACACACACACACACACACAGGGGGAGGGGGGGGGGTCGCCGCATCGGCACTGGAGTGCCGCTGGAGAAACGGGGCGCGTCATACCCCCGCGGAGACTCATACATCAGCCGCTGCCCTGCAGGGAAATGTTCCCGATGTTTGTCTCCTCGCCTCAATATATTCCCCGGCACATCCCGCCGCCGGCTCCTGCCTTCCTCCTCGGACGTACGTGCGTGACACGATGTGCGTGTGTGTGTGTGTGAGAGACTGAGCCCCGCCGGCGGCGGCGGCAGCACCAGCAGCGGGGGGACGCCGCGCTCGGCAACGCCGACACACCCGCGTGTGCACGCTGCCTACCCCTCCGTCAGCAGGCGCACTGCCGGCGGCGGAGGCGAGCAGCCGGGACGGGCAGGCAGCGCGGCCGCGCGGGCGGCGGGCGGGTTGCCTACCGCGATGTTCGCGGGCGCACAGCCGCCGCTGCCCGCTCGGCCGCCTCACCCGGTCAGCAAACCGGATTAAAATATAGTGAGAGTGAGCGGGGGGGGGGGGGGGGGCAGCAGGGCGGGCAATAAAACGGCACCAAACAACAGGCGGGGGAATATGGAGTGCGTCTAAGCGAGGGGGAGGGAGGGAGACAGAGAGAGTGTGTGTGTGTGTGAGACAGAGCGCACACGAGTAGGAGAGGGGCGAAAGGAAAAATAGTGACCAGGATGCGAGAGGGAGAGAGAGAGAGAGAGGCAGAGAGAGGAGAAGAGATCGGCGAGGAGGGGCCGGCGACCATAACGAGTGTGCGACAGATATGGCCACTAGCTCACGTGCTACATCGAAAGGAAAACGACTCGACCGCAAACTGCCCCACAAGGACGTGTGTGTGTGTGTGTGTGTGTGTAAGTGTGTAGACTCGTTTGCTGCCACAGGAGTGGGTACGTGGACATGGACACACACACACACGGCGAAGTAAACGCAATGGTCCCAATGACGATGTCTCTAAATAACCCGCCAACGCGTGGCGGGCAAGTAGTGGTGGAGGGGGACGGCAGGCTGAGACCGTCTCGAGTGCGGAAGAGAGAGTGAGAGAGAGAGAGAGAGAGCGGTGCTGCAGCTGGTTGGTCGGTCGGTCCGCCCTGAGGGGCCCGTCCCGTCGCCGTCCTTGTGTCCGAGGCGAAAAGCGCTTGATTAGATACCGCACTGACGACGTGTTTCCCCCTCGGAAGCAGAGAGAGAGGGAGAGAGAGAGAGAGAGAGAGGGGGGGGGGAGAAAGAGAGAGAGGGGGGGGGGGGGGAGAAAGAGAGAGAGAGCGGGGGGGAGGGGGGGGGGGGGAGGAGAAGAGGTTCACTGGAGCACTAGAGTGGGACAACATAGGAAGCAGGAAGAGACCGCGTATCCCCGCTTTAAAAAATAAATGGTCTTACGACGCGATTGTAAGACATGGCAGCACGACGACAAGATTCAGGTGACTCTCACGAAGGTGACTTGCTCTCTCGCAGGTAGAGGTGTAGGAGTGGGAGGGGTGGAAGAGGAGGTGTATGGTAGGAAGGGTGGGTGTAAGGTAGGAAGGGTGGGTGTAAGGTAGGAAGGATGGGTGTAGTGTAGGAAGGGTGGGTGTAAGGTAGGAAGGGTGGGTGTAGTGCAGGAAGGGTGGGTGTAGTGTAGGTAGAGTGGGTGTAGGGTAGGAGCGGTGGCAGAGGCCATCGCCATGGCTTGTGAGCCACGCCGCCCGCCCCGGCGCCCGGCACGAGCGCAGCGCCTGCCTTGCAATCCTTAAGCGGCGGCGGCGCCGTCCCCTCTCGGACAGACCCTGTTATGGCGTGCCAAATTCGCGTCAAAGTACATAACAGGGGCAGCCGCGCCGCCGGTCTGCGCCGAGAGGAGCAGGAGGAGAAGGAGGAGGAGGAGGAGGAGGAGGGTGAGAGGGGGAGGGGGTTTCTGCGGCGAAACTTTGCTCTGCTCTCTGCAGCTTCGTTAGTGCTCCTCACAGACAAAGGCCTCACGGACGAAGAATGTCCAACGGACCCTGCCGCCCAGCCAGCCCGCCAGCCCGCCAGCCGGGCAGCCATGCAGCCAGCCAGCACGCTGCGGCAACACGCCGCCGCCGTGCCGATGGCCAACAAAGAGGGCATCAACAACACCGAAAGATGCAGCGCGCCACAACAATGTTACAGGCTGTCCGCGAGCACCTCGCAAGGCCCCGGGACCTCGGCCCCGGGACCTCGGCGCCGAACAAGAGGGAAACTTGTTCACAATGAAGAGGCAGCCCCCGGCCGACACCATCTATCACCAGCCCCGCAGCCGCAGCAGCAGCGGCGGCAGCAGCCCGGGGCCCAGGTGGGTATCAGCACCGCGGCAAGTAGCAAATACATTCCAACTAAAGATACAGCTCAAACAATTGTGACCACACCCAGTTCAGGTGTTCTGGTGAGAAACGGCGCACAGTGGCACACGCACACAGAAGCAACACACACATAGGCAGGGTTAGGGGCTGCTTAAGCTTTTACTTCATCATACCTCGTAATTATAGGTTATATGGGAATTAAGAAAATTGCGGTGCGAGAGAGGGAGAGAGAGAGAGAGAGAGAGAGAGAGAGAGAGCAAACGGCAATGGAAATTAAGGCACGCGGGCAGGCGACAGGAGGGCGGCCGCGAGGAGTAATAAGGAAGGGGTAAGATGATCCGGGTTTGTGTCTTAACAGTCCTTTATGGGTGTTGAAGGGGCTCCTGCCCGTGCGGCCGGCCGGCCGAGCTGGCAGCCCGGCCAGACCGAGCGGGCAGGCAGGCGGCGGCGGCCGCTCGCGCCTCCCCATCCTACGAATGCCTATTCATTAATTATCATAAATTCCGGCGCGGCGTACACACGCGGAGCGCGGGGCCTGGCCGCGGAAGATGGCGCAGAGAGCGGCGCGGTGCCGGCGGAGCAGCGGCGGGGCTCAGCGGGGACAATTATACCAACCTGCGAACAGAAGAAACACCCATTAAAACTCGAATCGTCATTTGCGCCCGAGGGCAATAAAGCTTAGTCGCGTGGTATATTTATTGCTCATTTCGGCAGTAAACAACACTGCACAGCGAGAGAGAGAGAGAGAGAGAGAGAGAGAGAGAGAGAGAGAGAGAGAGAGAGAGAGAGAGAGAGAGAGGCGGACACAGCAGCGCAAGCATTAAAGGTCGCCAGAGCCGGCGCCACCGAGAAAGGCCGCCAACACGGAGCGCGCGGGCGCACTTCACTAAAACGTACGGCAAATTATAAAATTATGACCTCGATGCCTTCAAACTTTAAGCAGCAGCAGCAGCAGCGGCTGCAGCATGTTGCGGAGCCGGCCGGCCGGCCGCGGGGGGGCGCCTGTGGGAGCCGCGCACCTGCGCGTGAGGGCGGCCGCGGCGTGCCGGGGCGTGCCGGGGCGTGCGTCATGCATCCGCCGGCGGTGTCGTCGGCGGCGTGATGAAGGAGGCCGTTACCGGGGACACCCTTCCCCCCGGCCGGCCGGCCTAGCCCGCGGAGCACACGTCGGAGCACCCGGCGGCCACGGCCCTGCACGCGGTCCCGGCGCGACCCCGCCGACGACACGACCTCTGGCCGGGCATGGGAGGACGTCGCCGTCGATGGACGTCCCCGATGACAACGCCGCCGCTGCCGCCACCCGGCTGCTGCGGACCCACCCGAGGGGCCCGCGGCTAGTCCAGGCAGGCCTTCACCAACAACCCCCCCCCCCTCCCTCCCCCTGCCACCGCCTCCACCACTGCACACCCGGGCCGCGCGCTCCGAGTTAGTTAATGCGAAAACAAAACCCATAAAATCCAGGTGCTGCCTGATAGAGAAATATATCCGTATTATATATCGTTCCGGGGGATCGGGTCTGCTGCTGCGGGGATCTGCCGCGCCCGGCGGCGCCCGGCGGGCCCCGCTGCCCCGGCGGCCCCGCCCCTCCGGCAGCAGCGGTGCTTTGCGGTGGCGGGGAGGGGCGGGGAGGGGCGGGGAGGGGCGGGGAGGGGCGGGGAGGGGCGGGGAGGGGCGGGGAGGGGCGCGCACGCCGATGAGGAGCCATGCAAAAATATGACGCTCCGCGAGGAGCACCGGGCGCCGCGCACCGCCGCCTCCTCCTCCCTTCCGTTCGTCTTCATCGCGGCCCCGCCGCCTCCCTCCGCCCCTCCCTCCCTCCCTCCCTCCCTCCCTCCCCCGGCGGCGACACAAATCACCGGCCGCCGTACGCGGCACCCTCTTGATTCTTAACGGCTCGTTGTGCCGGCGGAAACAATACACCTGGCGGGGCCCACGGCCCCCACGACGCCGCCGCCGCCGCCGCCACCGCCGCCACATCCGCGATATCTCCCGGCGTCTCGCGGGGGCGGCCGCTAATGGGAACGACCCCCGCCCCCCCACCCCCCACTCGGGCCACAAACCGCACACGGAACCGATAAACCGTATAATATCGCCATCAACCTCCCCCTCCCCTCCTCCGGCGCCGTGTGTCCTCGGCCTGTAACCAACAGCAGCCCGTCAGCGGCAGCGGCAGGAGCGGCGGCGGCGGCGGCGGCGGCGGCAGCGGCGGCGGCGGCGGCGGCGGCGGCAGCGGCGGCAGCGGCAGCGCAAGAGTCAAAGAAATATTAAACCTCTTGTTTCGTATAACAATGTTTCCTCACGGCCTTCATATCGCCCTCCCCCCGGGGGGCACACAGGCACCCGTCACTTCATCGTCCTCCAGGTGTGTCCTCGCCTCGCCTCCACCTTCCCTCCTTTCTTTTCCTTTTTTTTTCTACTTTGCCTCGGCGCCCTTCGCGTTCCCAAATGGCCTCTAAATTATTTTGTAATCACTCCTAGCGGAGCGACGTTCGAGAGGCGGGCGCCGTTACGGGAGCCCGCTCAGGGGCGGCCGGCGGCGGCGGCGGCAGCCCGGCCAGCGATAGCCCTTCCGAGAGATGACACCAGAGCGGCGGCCCGCGCTCCCGTTCCAGGGCAGGGGCGGAGCAGGGGAGGAGCAGGGGGGGGGGGGGGGAGGGCGGAGCAGCGGGGGCGGCACCAAGACGAGTCGATGTGATACCCACTGATGCTGCCGCCGCCTGCCGACCGCTTAACTCTCGCCTCACACAAGTCGTGTCGCTGTACTACGTGTTATCAAAGTCCCCCGCCGCCGCGAGTCCACACACACACACACACACACACACACACACACGGAGCGCGGCACAGGCAGGGAGGGGGCACCACACATCACCGGTACAGAGAGAGAGAGAGAGAGTGAGAGAGAGTGAGAGCACACAGAGAGAGGGAGGGAGAGAGACAAAGATGCGGTGTGCGGATAAGAAAGGGCGCACCACCCGCTCGCAGTCAGTCACTAATACTGCCCCTGCTTGCTCCTTGCCGGGGACCACACCACTGCCCCCCCCCTCCAGCTCCAGCTCCAGCTCTACAACAACCACTGCTCTGTTATCTGCCTCCTCCCATCAATGCTAAAGCTGAAGGTGGGAAGAGGTGAAGACGGGAGGGATACCTGCGGGAGTTGAAAAAAACCTCGCCCCCCACCAAAAAAAAAAACCGTTAAAAAAAACAATTATCCTTTTTTTTCCGAAATTCCACGACCGTCATGCCGTCGACAAGGCTCTCCTGGGCTGGAGGGGCGTGGGCCCCCACCTGCAGCAGCGACGCGGCCATCATGTCTTTGGCCGCACCTGCCACCGGTCCGAATAAATTCCGGGCCGCGCCTCATCTCGCTATATATATATATATATATATATATATATATATATATATATATAACAGGCCGTCCTGCCGCGGCAGCGGAGGCCGTGGCGGGGGGCGACCTAATACTGATTGACATCATACATCTCCCAACACACAAGGCTCCCCCACCACCACCACCACCACCACCACTGACGCCAAACTCATTCGGGGTCTTATGGTGGCGCAGCCGAGCGCCACACACACACACAGCTGCCACACGCCTCGCGACGCCATCGCCGTCATGTGAGAAACCGCGCGCGGGCGTCGGGCTAATCCACCAGGTCCCCTGCGAGTGTGTGTGTGTGTGTGTGCGCGCCTGTGTGTGTGTGCTCGTGTGTGTGTGTGGGCGCGCGCCCCGAACGGCGATACGGACGCTTTGGCGAATGGCCCCAGGATCAGTGCGCGGCCCCCGCCCGGCCCCATCCCCTGCACGACCCCCCGCGGCGTGTCCGGCAATGTCTCATGCCTTATCTCACTTTATATCACCCACCACCACCACCACCACCAGCACCTGTACTCCCGGTCCGGAGGCGGGCAGCATGCGGTGTATGGCATGCGCGCAAAAGGGACCACACGATCTTCCCGCCTTTCTCTCTCTTTCTTCCTCCACCTCGCTCTCTCCCTCATCATTTCTTCTTCCATCTCTCTCTCTCTCTGTCTCCAGCGGATAAAGAGGTGAGAGCACATGAACAAGCGGGAGGCGACCCTCATGCGGAGGGATGCGAGGAAGACAGAGATAGAAAGATACAGAGAGAGAGAGAGAGAGATAAGCTGCGTGAGGGTGAGGGAGACAGAGACACGTCTTGCAGAGAGAGAGAGAGAGAGAGAGAGAGATAGAGAGAGAGAGAGAGATAGAGAGAGAGAGCGAGAGGAGGGACACCGCTGCGGCCATGGCCATTGACGCCGTCCACCATTATATGTCACGGCTCCGAAATTGTGAATGAGCGTCGGCCGGCCATCCGCGCGGGGTCGTCGGCCTTCTCTCTCTCTCTCTCTCTCTCTCTCTCTCTCTCTCTCTCTCTCTCTCTCTCTCTCTCTCTCCCATCACGACGCGCCCCCCCGGCCCGCCCCGGGGACGGTCCTCCTCTCTGAGGGAATGCCAGATTAGGAGGCAGCATGCACGGTCCGCCAAATTGATAACCAGAGAGAGGAATCAAACAGCGTTAGGAAAGGGTCCGTCGTGCCAGAGCGGCGAGAGGCCCGTCAGGGGCCCCGCAGGGGCCGTGGCCAACCAGCCGTGAAACGGGCCCCGCTTTGTCCTCGATGTCCATCCCCCTCTCTCTCCCTCTCTCTCTCTCTCACTCACCCGCACCGCCGCCATCGTGGTGCAGGTTACAAAACGAATCTCCCCTCACGCTGATTTCCACCAGTCTCGATGCACACACACACACACTCTCTCAGATTTCCCCTATCCATTTGCAAAAATATATCTTCAACTTCTCTCCACTCGGACGAATGACTGCGCCGTGTTCCCGATCAAAAAGAGGTTACTCCCAATTGATTTTATTCACTCTCTCTCTCACTCTCTCTCTGTCACTGTCTTTGCCCAATCCGCCACTCACTCACTCGCTCGCTCACATCGCTACTAACCCCAATTTCCATTAGGACCCGGCCCCCCTCCCACACGCACACACACAGCCGCCTTGATCCCCAAAATTCTCGACGGCATCATTTGAATATGGATGCGGGCTGGTGGCTCGCCGCGGCATATCCGGTCCCCGGCTGCCGGCCTATGGGGTTGCACACCGGACCCGCCGACGCGCGGCTGCCGGATCTCGCGGCCGGTGTGTGTGTGTGTGTGTGTGTACGGCGCGCGCGGATTTAAAAAAAAAATATTTCTCACTTCTTTTTTTTTGTTTAAAGCATTTTTTTCTTCCATTCTATAAGCAATGCTCAGGCGGCGGCTGCGTGGCCCACCCCGCGGCGGGATCCCGCACTCTCCCCTCCCACGCATAATACAAAGGCTTCAAAATATTTCGGGCAGAAATGAAAGGCGCCGCGCACACACACACACACAGACAAAATGTTGTCCGCATTGATTAGCCAATCCACGCCCGGAAGGAACCGTGGAATCCGTTATACGTATTTTCGGGACGGGACACAACGAGAGAGCGAGAGAGAACGACGCGCCGCGCACGGACGAAGGCTTTGTGCTTTTTGTACGCAGAACAATTTTCATTTTTATTTTCTCTTCCGCGGGTTTTCGTCTTGTTTTTTTTTTCCTTTTTCCCTCTTTGGCAGAGACACGCATTTTCGGGGGGTCGTCACTCGATCTGAGGGGAGAGAGTAGCTGATAATGAAGGAGGCGAGAAGTCGTCGGGCGTATCGGCGCGGTTCGGCGACCGCACACACAAACACACACACACACACACATACCAGCCGACAAGGAAAATTACTGACGTGTTCTCTCCCGATTTTAAGAGTAATTAATGCGCACGCCGTTGTCTGTCGCGGACTCGCCGCGGCCGAAAGCACATCGTCAAAAAACAGCGCGGTACACAACGTCAGCACAGCGACAAAAAAAAATTCTGATTTTTTTAAAAAGACAAAATGCTGCACAGTGCCACGCACACACACACGAACACAGACTGTGTGGAATGTGTGTCAGCAGTGCGATGCCCCACTAAAGGCCCGGGAGCGGCAGCAGCAGCAGCAGCAGCAGCAGCCGGGGGGAGGGTTAAGCCACCTGATGATGCCGATCGCATCGCACAGCCCCGCCACGATACGCGTCGGACAACCCCTTTGCCAGTCCCCTCAAAGCGGGGCCCGGCGCCCGCAGCGATGCCACACACATCGATATGCCAAAAGCAGAGGGAGGGAGTGAGAGGGGAGGCAACAGAGAGGGAGAGAGGGAGAGAGAGAGAGAGAGAGAGAGAGAGAGAGAGAGAGAGAGGGGGGGGGGGGGCCGGGCCGATCGCGCGGTCAGCAACAGGAGGGCGGGGTAGGTGTGCGCGCCTTTTGAAGTCCACCCCTCCCTCTCCACCCCCTACCCCACCCCCACCAGCCCCGCGGCCTTGGTGCACGCCACAGCGGGGTACCTCGGGGCGAGGACTAAGAGGAAGAAAGCCACGCGCACAGTGGCGTCTCGCGACCACCGCCTCGCAGACCGTCGTCCTATGCGAATCATTGCAGCTTACCGATGGCCACGCCGGCGTGCGAGCAAGCGAGAGAGAGAGAGAGAGAGAGAGAGAGAGAGAGAGAGAGAGAGAGAGAGAGGGAGAGAGGGAGGGAGAGAGCGAGAGGATGGGAGGGGTTTAAAGATCTCCGCCAGAGCGGCAGTACAAAACACATTTGCACACTAATGCGAATAGTTAGCATGCAACGAACGAGCACACCTCTTATCGCCGTTATCACTATTTCGAACACACACACACACACACAGCATCAGAAGGGGGTGTTGGTTGCCGCGCGGTCGACCCCTCCGGAATTAAAACGATGCGAGAGCCGCTTCAAAAACGGATCGCGAGTATAGTAGTCGGCCCCGTAGGCTTTTACGCGCGTCCTGTCGGGGAGGTGGGGGAGGGAGAGAGGGAGAGAGGAAGAGGGAGAGAGGAAGAGGGAGAGAGGAAGAGAGAGAGGCGGGCGGAATGATAGTTCTGCAGGGCCATTGCCGTCCGATGAATCTGCACGACTACAACAACTACACCGAGAGCGACGTCCCGCCTTCGGAGGTGGCGGCGGCGGTGGCTGTTGTTGTTGGCCAGGGCGTGGGCTGCTCCTCGCCCCTCTTATCTAATTTTACGATTACTCGCCGTTCTCGAAGGCGGCGAGTGCGCCGCCGCTGCCGCTAGTGGCGGAGTGGCACCGCTGCAGTGCGGGCCAGACCGGGAGCGGGAGGGGAGGGAGGAGGGGAGGGGGGGAGGGGGAGGGAGGGGGAGGGGGGGAAGGGGGATGCTGCAAGAGGTACTTCCGGTGAGCGCCGCCACGGCCACGACGCCTCCACCACCGCCGTCCCCGCGGACCGCCTCGGCGAGCGCCTGCCAACTCCAGGGTAGGCCGGCCCGCACGACACGGGTGCGCGACGGCCCGCCGCCGCTGCCTACCCACCCAGGCGCCGTCGTCGTGCGCGCCGCACCGAGAGAGAGAGAGAGAGAGAGAGAGAGAGAGAGAGGGAGAGAGAGAGAGAGAGAGAGAGGGAGAGAGAGAGACAGCGACAGGTGGTGGTCGCCGGAGAGAGAGACAGAACTAGAGAAATCTAGGTGGAGGGGTAGACAGAGAGCGATAAAGAGAGAGACGGATAGAGACAGAGAGAGTAGTGGCCCTGGTCGTCGGCGCGGCCTCCTATCGGGTTCAAATCCTCGACTCCGGTCCACTCATTTTTAAAAAAAAACCTCTTCTCTCGCCCCTCTCCGCCTCTCTGTGTGGGAAACCCCTTCGCTTCTTTACTGGGGCGCCGTGCGGCCCCGCACTGCGAGGGTCTCCCCCCCCCCGGCCCCTACTTCAACCACCCCCCCCTTTCCCCCCTGCCCCCTACTTCACTCCCCCCCCCCTTTACCCTGCCGCGGCCAGATCAGCGAAACAGTGAGAAAGTCCCGTCCGGCCGCCGCAAGTTATGTCGACGCCACGGACGATTAGCGCTGCCGGGAGCGATTAGAGAGCCGCTGCGGGCGCGACGCCGCCGCGCCCTGATCCCCGATCCCTGCCCCCCCCCCACGCCTCTCTAGGAAATATCGCTATCTCTCTCTCTCTCTAGCCCCGCAGCCGCGAGTCGAGTCGGGCGCGCGCGCGCGCGGGCGGCGACTAAAAACCAAACTACCATTAGCCTGAGCCCTCACCTCCGCCCACCCCTCTCTCTCTCTCTCTCTCCCAAACTAAAATCAACTAATTTTAAGGCGCGTCGCGCGGGGGCGGGCGGGGGGAGAGAGAGAGAGAGAGAGAGAGAGGGGGGGGGGGAGGGGAAGTCGTCGGGGAGTACTTGGCGCTTGTGGATCACGCGCGCTAAACCTTTAAACACCCGGCCGTTACATTACCATGCTGGTTGCATAAGTGGCGCAGGGGCTAAGCCGCCGCGATGCCAAGGCGGTAGCGGCGGCGGTAGCGGCGGCGGTAGCGGCGGCGGTAGCGGCGGCGGTAGCGGCGGCGGCAGCGTCGGCAATAGTAAGCACTAGTACGACCGGCAGGGATTAGAGACCTGTCCTCGACAATTTTCTGCGCGGCGGCAGCGGCGGCGGCGGCGGTAGCGTTTTCTGCTGCCTTTGCGAAACCCATAACGATAACGCCAAGACGCAAGGAGAGAGAGAGAGAGACAGAGAGAGAGAGAATAAGACAAGAGGGAGACGTAATCACCACCACCCGACGAGACCGACTTTATTTCTCATAGCCGCGCGGATAGAGCGGCGTGCGCGGCGCGCTGGGGCCGTTCGCCAGTCAGTGTGTATATATAGGTATATATAAATATACGGATATCGCGCCGCTCGCGCGCGGAATTTAAATAGGACGAAGCGTGGAATGGTTCGAGAGAGAAACACACAGAGCCGGCGTCGCCACCCTGACGGTGCGTGGGCAGTTCACGCAAAAAAAAGAAAAACTGCTCACAACGAATGTGTTCATTAATCTCCAAATCCTTTCGTTTTCTTTCAATTCCCTTTTTTTTCATTCGTTTCACTGACCTGCAAGCCTTGCTGCCGGCCTGGAACTTGCCGGCCAGGTCCCAGCGCCGGGGCACGTCTAGCACGGCCACGCCGCGCGGCCCGTACAGCGCCACCTGGCGGCCGCTCTCGCAGCACCGGATGCGCTCTACCGGGAAGCTGGGCGGGCTCTGCGGCAGCAGCGTCTGCAACACCAACATTGAAAAAAAAAAAGGACAACATTAATTACGTGTTTAAAAAACAAGATTTTGACAAGAAAAAAAAATGGCATCTGTTTTTCCTATTTTCTCAAATATTTTCTATTACATCCGTCTTGAGGTGTCATGAGCACAGCACTGGCCGCGGCCCGCACCGCGGCCACCGTAATGCCATGGATATTTTGAATTTATAGGCATGGGATACAGCGTTTCCAATTATTCGCCTACTCGGCAGCCCGCGGAGGATAAAAAATAACAAGATGGAAATTGAATTGCTGTACAGCGCGGGCGCGCGGGGCGGGTTGGGGAGGAGGGGGGCTAGGACTCTCATCGGCTGCGACAGAAACAGACACAAACTCGCCTCGCCGATGTTTTTATGACCCGCCCCATCCACCCCCCGCTCCCTCCCTCATCCTCGCTCGACGGCCGGCCGAATAATGATATCCACCGCAATTATCTGTTTCCCGTGTGATTCTTATCGTGTCATCGGCAGACGCCTGTCAGCTCTGCCCCGCCGCTCGCCCTGCCGTACACTGGCCGCTCTCCAGCCCGGGAAGAGTGCTCAGTCCAAAACGTGCGGATACAAAACCGTGACACAAAACCTTTGCCGTCTTCGCACCGCCAAATCCACAGGCGAAAAGTGCGGCTGCGGAAAAAAAAAATCATGGCTCTTGCAAAACAGCCTGCCGCTTCCCATCCGCATCCCTGCAACGGCCAAGGCGCCCCGCAGCAAGGAAAAAAATACAAAAAATACAGAAAAGGCATTTCGTCTCTCACTCATCAAGCGGGAGAAATCCGCGGAAAATAAAAACGCCCGGTGCAGCCCGGGACATAATGTGCCTATTAAACATTATTTTCGGAAGGCAGAGATGGCGGTTCGGGCCGCGGGGCGGGGCATCGGCGCGTCCCACGCGAGTCGCGGCCGTTCAGTCGGGAGAGATTCATGTTTACGTTTAATGGCCTTCTTTAGGGATGACAGATTACAAGTGAATCTCCTAGGCGCGCGGTTCACGCAGCGTTTTTTTTTATTTTATACATTTTTTCTTTTTATTCTCTTCCCGCGGCGGGACAGGGAGGCAGCGGCGCATCACTGCCATAGTCGATCACGGCTCGGCACCAACTAACCCCGCCTCTCCCCGCCCTATGGAATTCCCCGCACCGCCGACATTAAAACCAAAGGACGAATGGCAAGCATAAAACATCCAGTTAAAAAAGTTGCGCCCCGGAAAAGGAGGAGGAGGAGGACGGAGAAGGGGGGAGGGAGAGGAAAAAATAACGCAAGAAGGAAAACGAAATTGCCAGCAGAGCAGAACAGAAACCAAACGGAGCAAACCGACGATCGCGACGAGAAGAAACGAACCCCGGGCGAGATAAGCGGGGTAATATTCTCTCCCGGCCACTCGAGTATTGAAGTAATAAGTTTGGCCAAATTATTCTTATAAAACAAGCACAAACCTTTTCCCCGCCGCTGTTTAAAATAACGAAAAACGGCAGTCGGCGGCAGGGTGCAAGACGGGGCAAGACGAGGCCACTGCGTGCGGAGGGGGGCAAGAGGAGGGGAAGGGGGGGGGGGCTGAAATAATATGCTTCCCGCTCGGTTCATTTCGACCCGGAAGAATTGAGTCGGGAGTTTTTACGGTCAGAACTTGTGGCGACGGCACCAGCAGCAGCACCGGCACCAGCAGCAGCGCCCCGCTCCGGCCTGGTGGCCTGCGAGCCGCGGGCCCGGGTTCAAATACCAGCACCACTGATAATGAAAAAAAAAAGTGGGAAAAAATTTAAACCCGAGTGTAAACCGAGAGTGTGGCAAAACCGGGCAGAAGAATGGAATCATCTCGATGCCCCCCCCCCCCCCCCGCAGCGGGGCCAGGGGCCTATCGGCGGCGAGGGGGTGGCGATCGACAACCCGATTGGTTCCCGCGAGGTGAAAGGAGACCGGGGGGGGGGGGCGGGTGAAAGGGAGAGGATGGGGGTGGGGCGGGCCATGGGAACCGACTGGTGCTCCGGTAGGAGGGGCCGCCGGCCCGCCCCGCCGCGGGCGGAACAAAACCCGACGAGCCGGAAAAGTATCGGAAGGCGGAGGGGAGGGCGGGGGGGGGGGGGGGGAGGGCGGGGAGGGGGGGGGGGGCATGTCGTCCGCCCACAAATGGCCCATTCATAATTTTGCCTATAAAAATGCGGAGAGGAGAACGGGTGAGCGAAGAAGGGGCCGTGACGGAGAGGATGAGAGGGGGGGGGGGAGGGGGGAGAGGGGGGTGCATCTCTACCCACCGCCGCCGCACCTCCCCCAAACGACATTATGTTTCAAGTTCCTTCTTCTTTATATATTTTCGCTGCCTATAACCAATTTGCGTGCGATGCGGCGCACGTTGTTGTTGCTGGCACGTGGCAGAGGAGGAAGCGAGAGACAGACAGAGAGAGAGAGAGAGAGAGAGAGAGAGAGAGAGAGAGAGAGAACGATGCGGGGCGAATCGCCTGGGGCTGAAGGCAACGCGGTCGCGGCTGTGTGGCGCCCTTTGCCTACCTGGCACAGGCACCCCGTGGGAGAGGGCGCACGAGGTGTGGGAAGAGCTGCCCCCCACCCCACCCCCCGCCACGCCCCCGAGTCAACTCGAACCGCGGCGCCCAGCAATTCTTCCATGCCGCCCATAAAAGAGAGAGAGAGAGAGAGAGAGAGCAATCGCACTCTGAGATAAAGAACCGCCAAAAAAGGTCCATGATTTGTGCGAGTTAGGCCCTTTATCGGCGCTCAGCAACCGTGACCCAAAAGAGGGGCCGGGCGTCGTGTGGGGTCCCGGGAGAGGGGACAAGGGGGAGGGGGGGGGGGGGCAGGCAGACCGCCAGGGGCCACCGGCCACCAAGTTCTCCCGCGGTGATGCCCGAGAAGCCGTTCTGAAAAATCCATACGGACTCGCCTCCACCGTCGCCGTCCAGGACATGGTACTGCGAGGGTCGGCCGGCGGCCCCCGCCACCCACGGCCGCCCCCGGCTGCCCCCGCCTCCACAGCCACACCCGAAAGACTTGGATGCAAATCGAAGTAGCGGGCCTCGGACGCAGGTCAGAGACAAAGGCCGGGTCCGCAACGTGCCCGCCGCCCCCGCGCCGCCCCCGCGCCGCCCCCACGCCGCCCCCACGCCACGGCTACGGAACGCGGCCCAGCGGAAAAATTGAAACAAAGCAAATGTAAAACTCGGCCATTACTTTGGCGCACCCGGCATATAAATTATTCGATTTTTATACTTTTCATTATTATTATTATTATTTTCATTTTTTTCTGTTTTCTTTCCTTGTGCGCGCGTATTCCGGGGGAATGAAAGGAGTGTGCGCAAAGGCTCACGCAGAGAAATCGGACAGAGAGAGGGAGAGAGAGAAAGAGAACGCGAGCAAAGGCAGAGCGTGGGAGAGGGAGAGAGCGAGAGGCGGAGAATAATATCGGTCTAAGCATAAAAGATGATGGAATCTACGGCTTAAAGGCAATTTTTATTCTATGTATGCATGCGGGGGCAGGGTCCCGGCCGGCCGGCCCACCTTCCAAACGCATTCGAGGCACGTCGGCATTAAAGCAATCCGCGATTACTTGATAACGTATCGCCCAAAAATTAATTAGAACGTGCGGCCGGAAAAGGACAGCCAGCGAGCGAGCGAGATGCTCTATGGAGGGGGGGCGCGAGAGCCGGAAAGAGGGAAAGAGAGAGCGAGAAAGAGGGAAAGAGACAGAGCGAGGAAGAGACAGCAATGCGAGAGAGAGGCGCGTCGCCAGCAGCGAGGGTGGTGTCCTATTATTGTGTATGTAGCGCAGAAGCAATAGATACACTTCGAGTCCCTACGTACGTATGTAGCTTGAGATAAATATTCCGGGACCTGCTCACTTAGGGACGGGCCCTGAAGTCCGCTACGGCGCCCCCCCCCCCCCCTCACTCGGTATACACGTTGAGCCTTGCCAGGGTACGGGGCTCATTTTTATGTAAACGCTGGATGCCATTAAGTCTCAAAATTGTCGAATTATTCCTCTTCTTCTCCCACGTGGGGGCCCGCTGCCGCCCCCGCTGCCGCCCCCGCGGCCCCCGCCGCCCCCACGCCGTCCCTGCACCGGTATCGAGTTCTCTCAACCCTCCCCGTCCCCCTTCCCTGCTCACAGCAACAAGCCACTGAGAGGTCTGGGTGGGTCACTAGACGACGGGGGACAAGAAGCAGAAAAGGAACCGGCTGAAAAGGAAGGCGCGACGGCCCTCGCGCCCGCATTCAAAACCACAAACACAAAACCGCACAAGAAAAAAATCCTGACGTCTTTTTTTTGCACATTTTTTTCCCCTGTGCGGCGCTTTATTTACCGCCTCGCACATTTCAAGCGCAAGCAGGTTTCAACGTATAGACATGTATATTTTCATTAGCGGAGAAAAAATATTTAGAGGAAAAAAAAACACGAGACCTCGGCTCGCGGCGCCCCGTTGGCGTACAGAGCGACGACACAACCAGCGATGAATGTCCCTCAGCAGCAGCGGCAGCAGTCAAGACCCTCCCCAGGCTAACGCCACTAGTTTTGTGTTGGCCGCAGAAAAGACTGCGGGAGCGCTGCGGGCTGCTGGCTGCCGCTGGGTGATGCAGCCTCATTGGGGCCCGCACCACTCTGCCTCTCTCAATGCCGCGGCAGCCCCGCGGCCCGACCCACCTGACTTACGACAGAACACCACAGAGCTCGTTTGAAAGGTGCGACATCGCGCGCGCTGCGCCGCTCAATGCAATCCCCTCTGCTGCTAGTGCCCCCCCTACCCCATAGCTCTCTCCAAAAGGGGAGACAAAGAGAGAGCCAGAGGGGAGAGCCAGAGAGAGAGAGAGAGAGAGAGAGAGAGAGAGACAGAGAGAGAGACAGACAGAGAGAGAGACAGAGAGAGAGATACGCGTCGCACCGCCGCCGCCGCGGCGGGCTTGGCTGACAAATGCCACATATGTTTATTGGATGGCAGCGAACGCTTTCAAAACGCGCGCGCGTCCGTTTGTGTCTCATATCAGGACACACAACGTGAGCGTCTGTGTGTGTGAGTGTGTGTGTGTGTTTCAATTGGCGCGCGCGGTGCGAAGGGGAGGGGGAGGGGCGTAGTGTCTGAGTGTTGATGTAGCTGCAGCGTACGGAGCGAATGTGTGAGTGAATTCTTGCGCGCGCACACACACACTCGCTCACACACACACACACTCACACGCACACACACACACTCACGGTTCGCGCGTATGTAGTCTGGGGCGCCTCATTGTCAGCTACACGTCATTGCCGCCGCTGCTGCCGCTGGTGTTATTCGTTATATGTGCATATTTCAATAGGAAAGAGGAGTGCGGAGCAGAGAGAAAGAGAGAGAGAGAGAGAGAGAGAGAGAGAGAAAGATTGAGAGAAAGCGAGAGAGGTGGTAATGTGACAGCCGGATCAGAGTTGTACCGGGTGATTCAGAAACGCCGCACTTTTTCCGGGATATGCAATCCCGCAACGCACTATCTCCGTCTCTTACTGGCTCGGCCGGACGCGTCATGGAAAGAGAGAGACGGAACTATCGCCTTTCGGGTTGCACATAATACAATGCGTGCGGCTCATTTCTAGGAATAAAATGCCGTGTACAACACCAATAGGATTTGCCAACACCGCGGTGTGCGTGTGACAGAAAGAGAGCAAGAGATGACGATATTGACAGCAATTCCAGGCAAATAAACAAAAGCGGCACAGAGGCAAAAAAATAAAATAAAACAGAGACAAGTAGTATTGTCGAGCTGGCAACGTTCCTCGTCAAGCGCGAATATTGGTGTCGACCCCTCCCACGCACGCACACCACGCCACCAGACCGAGAGAGAAAGACAGAGGGAGGGGGAGGGGGGTGTCAATTTATTATATTTCGTCGCTTTCGGAATAATTTAATAAAACCGTGTCGCCTTGCGATATGACACGACACGATAGTTTTTCGTCGGGTCGGGAGGGGCGAGAGGGAGGGAGGAGAGAGGGAGGAATGGAGGGAGGGGCGGTCGGCGCGTCATTCGCGCCGATTGGTGACGGCATCAAGTCGGCGGTCTGATTTGCTTTGACACATCCGCCTCCTCCTCCTCCTCTTCCTCCCCACTGCCACCGCCTCACACTCCCTACCGATACGAATTACAAAAAAACTCAACATCGCTGCAAAACAAAAAATAATAATAATAAAATATCGCGCACTTTGCTTTTTAAAAAAGTCCCGCTGAGTCGTCGCCTTATCTCTGGCGAGCCGTTTTCCCCCATTAATCGCTC
Organism: Megalurothrips usitatus; assembly: GCA_026979955.1. Lineage (NCBI taxonomy): Eukaryota > Metazoa > Arthropoda > Insecta > Thysanoptera > Thripidae > Megalurothrips > Megalurothrips usitatus. The sequence goes on along the minus strand of CM049600.1, from coordinate 5,713,401 downwards.
GTTGTCCTGAGAGAGGTGACTTACAGCCAACAACGTGACCAGACCGCCGCCTGAGCGGGGCCATCACATAATTACCGAATCGAAAACCAGTGCTCTCTGCTGATGCGGCCCTGAGTGGATTACAAAAAATAATAATAAAAAAAACAGTCTCGTTACATTTTTTCTTAGTCAACGACGGTGTCAGGGGGTGGATGTTCGTATTTTTTTTTTACATTTCATGAACGGCCTTGAGGGGCGATCAGCCGGTGCCATCGAGCCGTGACCCGCGCGGGGGGTCGGTGCAGGCACTCCTTCTCATTACTTAGTGCCAATCACTGTTCCTCTCCTTCCCAGAGCAGCAATTTTTTTCGCCACTTTTTTCTGCCTCCTTTCACCCGGCGGGCACCACTCGCCCCCGCGCTGCCGCCGCCGCCCCGCTCCCTCTTCCGCTTAGCCGAGCTTTTTAATGTTTTCGATTTTTATTTCTCCTTCTCGCCTGCCCCGCCCGCTCCACCCCGCCGTGTCCCACCACGTCCGCGCGCTCATCGCCTGGGCGCCGCCAAGTCTCTCTCTCTCTCTCCTTCTCCTTCCGTCTCTCTCACTCCCGCGCAGAGATCGCCCACTGATGTATGAAGGCAATAATTTCAAGCAAGAGGACCCGGCGCGGCGAGCAATCCGGCGATGGCCGACGGCGTTGCCAACACCTTAATTACTCTTAACTTGATTTCGTTACATTCTTACTTAAGCGGCCGCGCCCCCGCTGGCACGTATTCGTCCCGTAATCTGGCCGGGCTGCCGAGCCCCGCCTCCGCCTTCTCGGCGTCCGCTCCATCTTCTTCCCGGTTTTGACCCGGACGGCGACGAAAGGAGAAGACAGACAGAAAGGAGGGGGGGGGGGGGGGGCGAAAAATGTGACCCGACTGGGAAGAGACACGGCACGCGCATTTCACAGCGCCCCTTCCCTGGCACAGGCTTTTTTTTAGGGGGGAGGGGTTTAAACGTCGCTATTCTTATCGTCGTTTGCGTCAGAGATACCAAAACAAGACGCGAACACCACGTAGAACGAACGCAGCGCATTAAAATACTCTGTATAACAACGACTCGAACGCAATAGTTGTATGTATGCGCACACAGCTCTGCAGCGGTGTGTTTGCCGGGGGGTCTCCCGTCCCGCATTGCGTATGCCCCTGCTGTAATGGAGCTTTGAATGGTTGGGCCCGGCCTGATCGCCCCGGCCGGTGTCGGTCCCATAAGTAATTCATGTGTGTGTGTGTGTGTGCGCGCGCGCGTGTTGGGGTGAGAAAGGGATAGTGCGGGTGCTACGCACACAAGTCGGCGCGCCCTCTTGCCCCGATACCGTACTAAGGAGGAGGAGCGTACCACCACCACCACCACCACCACCACCACCACCACCACCACCACCACCACCACCCCCGCCGCTGCCCTGGGCAGCCCTTCGAGGTCGGACAGCCTACGACCCTTCGAGGTCGGCGCGGCGGCCGCGCCCCCCAAAACGGGTCCGGGGGGTCAACATATCCTAATTGCTCACCAACATCCCAACTATCGCAGCACAATAGGTCGGCCCGATACCGCGGCCCCTGCACAGCGCCGCAGCCTCCCGCCGCATCAATGTTTCACACACACAGAGGCGGCATCGTCATCCGACACGCTCGGCGCCATCATCCACGACCCGACGTGTCTCAAAACAATTATTGTCACTTGCAACTTTTTGGCAATATCCAGCCGTCTAAGGTAAAATGCGAAAAAACCTCTTTAACACGCTTCATGAGTCAATGTTGAATCCATAAAATTACGTTTCTCAGGTTTTTTTTTGGAAAATCTAACCTGTTTTATTCCCTGACTCCCCGGAGACCCGGAGTTAGGCAACCCGCTTAACAATCGTCAGGATGCAGGCAGTAGGCGCGGCCCATCCCCACCCAGTCTTTGCTACGCCGCTGGCTGTTGACGATACCCCCTTGCCCTGCCATATGAATGGCGTCATCAGAGCGCGCCGGGGAGACGAGAATCTTCGGACCTTTCGCCGGCCTCATAATGAATACAGAGGGTCCTCGGGCCCGCGTGTGTGCGTGTGCGGGCGTCGGGATGAAACGCGACACGTCCTTTTAAGCCTTTCCCCAGATATATCGCCGTCATTTAGGGCGGGGCGGTCCGAGGCGGAGGTCCTCCGCCCTGCTCTCAGGTCCCCCCCCCCCCCTACCTGGTCCTACCTATTATAGCGCGCCGAGCAAATCCTCCCGAAACAACAAACACCATAGGCAAAAGGCATTGTGTCCCGACACCCTCCCCCGCTGACCGCACGCACGCACACGCACGCACGCACGCACACGCACACACACACACGCCGCGCCATTGATGCCGTGATAACCTCAATCAGGCTCAAGTGGACAGTTTGCCGCGTTATTTCGCGCGTCAGAGAGTGAGCGGCCCCGGGCAGGCCGAGCCCCCGCCAAGCCCCCGCCGAGCCCCCACCGAGCCCCCACCGAGCCCCCACCGAGCCCCCGCCGAGCCCCCGCCGAGCCCCCGCCGAGCCCCCACCGAGCCCCCGCCGAGCCCCCGCCGAGCCCCCACCGAGGCCCCCGCCACCCCAGCGCCGAGGCCCCACCGAGGCCCCACGGGTCACACACGCGGCCGCCGCCAAGTGATGATTACGTAGGGTCGCAGTGAGAATATTTAGAGAGGGGGCAAAGAGAAACTCGCAGCGGAGGAGAGAAGGACGGAGGAAGAGAGAGAGAGGGAGAGAGAGAGGCGCTAATGTAGCCCATGTCTTATAAAGTCCCCATTGAACCCTTTGTGCGGGCGGGCCGTGTCCCATCGTTGGGTCCTGTACTCTCATAACGCCCCTAAGCACGGCCCGGCTCCCTCCCTCCCTCCCTCCCTCCCTCCCTCCCTCCCACCCTCCCTCCCTCCCGCTCGGCCTCATGTGTGCAAAATAGCGCCGCGGCGGCGCGCCGCTGCATACGACGCAACACCGCCGAAAGTTTGCTTTACGGCCCATAAATCGACCGGCGACACTGAGTTATTCGCCTTATTGGAATGTAATAGAGGGTCGGAAACTATCCGCGCGCCCTCCCGCCCCCTGCTCACCCCCTGGTGACCCCGCGGAATAAACCAACTCGCCTTACTCGCGGACTCTCACTTCCCGATCTCCCTCTCACACTCTTGTAGACTATCGACTCTCTTTCTCATTCTTCCCTCTCTCTCTCTCTCTCTCTCTCTCTCTCTCTCTCACACACACACACACACGCCGCGGCCGGTTCAGACTCCTGCTGGCCTGGGCGGCTGGCTGCATGGCAGGCCCTTAATGACAGTTTAAACACAAGCAATGTTAAACGTTTCCAAGCGGCGCCCCCCCCCCCCCCGCAGGCCGGCCGGCCCTCAAAATGGCTGCGCTTCCCGCGCACTCCCTTCCTTTCAAGGCGCCAAAGGGCTGTGGGCAGTAAATTTGGAGACCTTCGCACGCGCCGCCGCCGCCGCCGCTGCCGCCCTCCGCCCCCTCGGCAAACATCACTACAGCGACTGCAGGGGCGGCGGCGGCGGCGGGCCCTCCGCAGCCAGGCGTGAGCCGCAGCACAACAGGATTACAGCACCAGCACACACACACACACACACACGCCGGGCAGAATCCATCGACAGGGAACTAAACAAAACCAACTGACAAACAATACAAAGTAGCAAAAGCACCCCGACTTGAACACTTCTTGACTGAGACCGACGGCCACGCCCGTCCTATCTATCTCTCCCTCTCTCTCTCTCTCTCTCTCTCTCTCTCTCTCTCTGTCTGTAAGCAGGTGTCTGCAGCATCCTTACGAGGAATGCTTATATTCGGACGCAACAAACAACCCTTTGTATCTCTCTCTCGCTCACACACACATAGAGAGTGGGCGGATACAGGAGGCGGCGTCGCTCACATGACCAACGTAATGCTTTATTAACGAAGGACAGGAATTTCATTAAAGATTGTTTGGATATCTGCATGTCCACTAAATTATGTCCCTTGCTCCCTCCTCCCCTCCCGGGGCCCTGCCGAAAACACTACTCCGAGGGGGGGGGGGGGAGGTCGAAACTCAGCAGCTGAAGAGCCATAGAGGGAGAGAGAGAGAGACAGAGGGAGGTGTACGGAGTGGGAGAGAGAGGGGGGAATGAACGAGCGACACCAGCCTGCCTCTCGCAGTCATTAACAGTAAATATTTAGCGCCCTATGCTGCCTGCGTTCGTCCTCCATTGATACATAGTCGGCATAGCGGCGAAACAATTAACCAATCGGGGCGCGCCCCGGCCATTCATAACCTCACCGGCCCGTACATATGCTATATATACTGCTACTCGTTGCTAGGCGACCCTCCCATTCAATGAGGGTATGGGAAAAGCAGATGCACAGGAGCGGGAAAAAAATTCAAAAAAAAAAGAGAGAAAAGGAAATAAAAAAAAGGTAGACAATGGGTAGCAGCAGTCTGGTGCACTGGGCACCACCGGACCAACACCTCCTGCCTGTTGCCCGGCACTGACCACCGGAGAGAGGGAGAGGGAGAGAGGGGGAGACGAGGGGAAGGGAGAGAGAGAGGGAGAGGGGAGCGAGAGAGAGAGAGAGAGCACCCCGAGTGTCAATCACCAGAGCAAACAGTCAAGGGGTGCTTAATTACACGTGTCAGATGAGCGCACCCAGCATGGGGGCGCCGCGTGCGAGAGAGAAAGAGCGAGAGAAAAAAAAAGTACCCCGAGAGGATGTTGTACAACAAAAGAGAAGGTCAACGCCTGGCGTGGGGCCGTCAATCCAAACACGCGATTACCACACCTAGCGCCTCATGCTCAATCACCGAGCCCAGAGAGAGAGAGACAGAGAGAGAGAGGGAGAGAGAGGGAGAGAGAGGGAGAGAGAGGGAGAGGGGGAGAGAGGGAGAGAGGGAGAGAGAGGGAGAGAGGGAGAGAGAGGGAGAGAGAGAGAGAGAGAGGGAGAGAGAGGGAGAGAGAGGGAGAGAGAGAGAGAGGGGGGAGTTGAGCTGCTGAGATGACAGAGAAAGAACCCGACCCGTAACACGAGTTGCCAACGGTGCACCCCAGCGAGGAGCGGCGTGCCTCCACCTCCGCCTCGCTGCACCACGACCGTGTTGTACACCGACCGAATCACAAGGACTGACGCGCAATAGCAGAGACAGAGGGAGAGAGACGGAGGGAAATAGTAAGAAAGAGAGGAGGAGGAGAAGAGGGGATGCAAACTCCGCGTGTGGTTGGGAGGTGTAAAGGGGGAATAATAAGAGAAGCCGAGTGAAGAACAGAGGAGGGAGGGAGAGGGAAGAGTGCTGCTCACACGAGGCGCCGCCGCCCGATTCTAATTGTTTAATTTCCCGAACCAGATAATGTACAGATGCCTGGCTGCTGCTGCCGCCCGCTCGTTCCACCACACAGACACACACGCGCGCACACACACACACACACACACACACACACACACACACACGCACAGAGCCTGTTGACATTTTCGGCCCGAAAGGGGTCCGGCTGCGAACGCCAGAAGCCCCTCTGCTCTGGTGCATATTTGCTCCAGCGAGGTGAGTGTGTGTGCGTGTGTGTGTGTGTGTGCGGTATCATCGAAAGACGCGGCCATCTGGCATACCTCCACTAAGTGCTGTAGCTGCAGCTGCCCCCCCCCCCCTACTCCTTTTCCTCAACCCAAACCGCACAGCCGAAATTCCCGTCGTTGCTCATATCCAGAGAAGAGAGATTTCACTGTGCCCCGGGCGCGCCTCAGCCTGCGAGGTAGGCAGCGTGCCCGGCACGGCTGCCGCCTCGTTGCCTACCTCCGCGGCGCCCTCGGCCGCCTCCCCTTTGGCCGCGACGGTCCACGGTTCAACTACTGCCAACGATTACTCTTTTCGGACGCTTTCTCGGGGCGCGGGTCGGATAGCCGTATATCCAACCCCTCACCTTCTTCCTCTCTCACTAACGCGCGCGCACACACACACACACACACACACACACACAACTACTCGGGCATCCGGCGCCGAGTCTCATTCCTTCTGCCCTCACTTTGATCAAGCTAAGAGCGCGCGCCTCCTTTCTCTCTCTCTCTCTCCTCGTCCGTCCTTCCTTCCTGCCCCCGCACTATTTTCCATCCCTTTCTCGCACACGTCCGTTCCTCTCTCTCTCGTCCTCCCTCACTCTCTGCTCCCTAATATGTGAACTTCCGAATCGTCCTCCTCCACCCGCCCTTCCCAGCCCGAGAGAAAGAGAAATCAGGAAGGATACTTGGGAAAAGGGTTATTGGAGCGAGCGAGACAGAGAGAGAGAGAGCGAGACGGGTGCATGTGTTGCCGCTACCCTACACCACGCGCCCAACGTCTTTTCATTAACTTGGAACCCCAGAGTCTCAATTTTCTTGCATATATTAAATTCCTTACCGAATGTGGCGTCGTGCGCGGCCTCTACGCTCTGCGCCAACACACTCCCTTCTTTGCAGACGGCGTGTAGAACACGCATGTGTGTGTGTGTGTGTGTTTACTGTCTGGCTCTTCGCGTTGCGGGGACGGCAGGGGGAAAGCCGGAGGAGGAATGCACTGACGCCGCCGACTGCAACCGGATCAGACTAAACTGTCGCACCGGCACATACACACGCACACACACACTCGACCCGACGCCCCACGCAACCTGCTTGCCCCCCCACCCCCACCCCCACTCCTCCCCCTATTTAACAATTTAACCCCCGGTCGGCCCGGTCGGTCGGTCGGTCAGCCCCAAGCCGGATCCGCCCACACACTATCGCCCACTAATTCCTGCGAATGAGTGTGACCCCAGAGAGAGGGAGAGAGGGAGGGAGAGAGAGAGACAGAGAGAGAGACGGCCTGCGACGGTCAGCCAGGCCGGCCAGGCACCCCGGCGGCGGCCCCGGCGGCCCCGACCCCGCTGCTGGGCGGGACGCATGGAAATTGGCGGCGGCGAGTGCGAGAGACAGGCGGGCCGGTGGGAAGGGCGAGATAAGAGAGAGAGAGAGAGAGAGAGAGAGAGAGAGAGAGAGAGAGAGAGAGAGAGAGAGAGAGAGAGAGAGAGAGAGAGAGAGAGAGAGAAAGAGAGCGACCCAGGGGAAAACTACCGCCGAAATCCCGAACACAACAGGACGACTGACTGGGAAGGTATCCGCGCCAACACATCCACCCTCACAGTGAGATCACCCCCAGCACAACTCCCGGGGGCTGATCAGCGGGGGGTCGCGGGGGGTCGCGGGGGGTCCCGGGGGCGTGGGGACGCCGGACGGCCTCTGCAGACCCTCCCCGTCCCGCGCTAATAGCGATGCCCTAACGACCCTGCGTTATATTGTTCATTGATCCCCCCCTTCCTGGACCTTCTTGCCTCCCGGCGGCGGCCCCTGGACACACACACACACACACGCACACACATCCTCCGTCGGCGTGCCCATTCAAACAGAGTCACGGCCTACAAGAGCGCCCCCCCCCCCCCCCCCCCCCCAAAATGCAAAACTCGGTCCGAAAGGCTAGGAAGGCTGTGGCCGGTCTATAATCACCCCATTAGGGCAGAGCGCAGAGGACTAGACAGAGCGAGCGAGAGGGAGAGAGATAGTGAGCGAGAGCGCGTGCCCACGGACCCCCCCACCCCCACCCCGCTCGGACGGACCGCAGCTGAACTTAATTGATGATGTGGTCCGGGGTTCGAGCCCCGCCCGCCGCCGCCCGCCGCCGCCCGCCTCCCCCTCCACACTGCCCCGGCCCATCGCGCCGGGCGCCTTGATCCGGCTTACACGGCTCGTGATTGAAAAGGCAGCTTAGGCCGCGCAGGTAGACCCCCCGCGGACAATAAACAATACGCACTTTTGCCTTTTTTTTAAATGGCAGAATTTTCTCATTTAGGGTAGAAACATTCCGACGAATCCATCAGAATTCCCATACAATATTTTTTGATTTTGATGCCCAGTTTAATGTATTCACAACATATTCCAAAACGATTAATTGGAAATGTTCCCACAAAATAACTGCGTTAGAAATTTGCTAAGGAAACATGGTAAAATCTTCAATAAGTTACGCCTTACAGTCATCTCTTACACTGCGGCCGTCTGCGCAACTCATTCTTGGCAGGAAACAAAAATTGAAAAAAAAAATTGAATTAAATTAAATTAAAATATAGAGAGCGGTAAGCCGTGTGTTGGAGCCGCTGACGCCCCGAGCGCCTTGCACCGCCGCTGCACCTATAGCCCTGCGCCCCTCCCCCTCCTCCTCGCAAGTGTACGGTGCGGCACTTGCTAATTAACGCGTCGCGTCTCTCCTTACGCAGAGGCGGGGCGCTCCGCCCCCCCACCCCCACCCCCCCGCGGCGCCCTCATCGCATCGTGACGGTCCATACATGGCGGGGCAAACATTAAAGTGCTGTTCCGCGGGGGCCGCGGGGGCCGCGGAGGGGGCGGTGAGGTGGCCGCCGGCTGGCCAGGTGCTGCGACCCGGCCGCGGGGCCCCGCCGCTGTGTGCCCTGAGTACACTTGGAGAGCCGCTCGGCAGACGAACGTCAGGAGCCGCGCCCCGCCTGCCTCTCCTCCTCCTCCACGAATGGATCACCCGACCCCCGGCACCGCCCGGCACCGCCGCCTTCCATCCCCTGGCGCCTGCTCGCCCAGATTCCGCCCGCCGCCGAACTCGGATTTCACGGCCTGCCGGATCGCACGCACAAACAGCGGAGCAGAACAGGTGGCGGTGCTCCAAGCCCTCAGCGGGGAGCGAGCGGGTAAAAACAGACGGGTCCGAGTACTTCAAGACACCTACCAAACCAAAGTCCAAAACTAAATTAAAAAGTACTAAATAATTATCTTTCAAATTTCTCGCCACTCCACACACACACAAAAAAAAATAATAGATATTTCCGACATATTTTCGACCACGGCAGGCAGTACTCGCACAGCCCGTGGGTAAGGGCGGACGGAAGGGGGTGCTAAGTGGGGTCACACTAGTCCAGTCTGTATCAAAGAGCGCGCGGCCCGGCCGCTCGGTCCGCCATCATCAAACGGTCGTTCCGGCCGTGGCACATCATCAATTAGAAGCAGCAGCAGCAGCAGCAGCTGGGTCCGGCCCGGCCCCGGATGACCCTGCTTCACCTTCCCTTTCCGCCGGCCCGGCGGCCCCCGCCGCCCCCGCCGATTTGGCCGATGGCCTGGCCAATGGTCATCCCTTCCCATTCCGGGGCGGCCGGAGGAGTCCGAGGCCGCGGGGCGCAGTCGTTACTCAGGTAATGCAACCCTCATTATCCCGGCCTCGGCCGCCCGGCCTCCGCCCCGGCCCATGGCCCCCAATCAACACTACCGGACCGGGGAGAACCGCAGCGCAGCACACGGTGTGTCATTGGGGGATCAGGGCCGCAGCGGCGGCAGCGGCGGCCAGCCCGAACACACGGCCGCCGCTGGCCCTGTCGCAAGCTGTACAAGAGAGAAAGAGGGAGAGAGAGAGAGAGAGAAAGGAGTGGGGGAGAGAGGGAGAGAGAGAGAGACAGAGAGAAAGGAGAGAGAGAGCTTCCACAAGACAGTAGTGTGAGGCGGCTGTCGATGGCCGGCTGGCTGGCTGGCTGGTGGCGCCTCTGCAGGGCGCGGCGCAACCCGATCCCAGCGTCCTGAGGTGAAAAGTGAACCAGGCCGCGCGCCGCGTAGGGGCGGATCCAGCGGCGCAAGGGGAGAGGAGGGGGGGGGGACCAGGTCGTCGTGGTGCGGCGAGATAAGCCGCGGGCGGCGGCGGCGGCGGCGGCGGCGGCGGCGGCAGCAGCGGCGGCAACAGCACTTCGACGGCCAGGGCCAGTGCCACCGCCGCTGCCGCCGCCGCCGCCGCCGCGCTGGGACGCCGTTAGGAGGCGCCGTAATTAGTAAATATTGCAGATTAAGAGATGAAATACGATGCCGGGGCGCGCCGAGGGACGCGACACTCTACACACCAAACATATTTATTCGCGTCTCCACTGCCCGAGGAGCGAGAGAGACGGAGAGAGCGCGAGCGCAGAGGGAGGCGGCCAAGGGGTGGAGCGAGAGAGAGAGAGAACGCGAGAGACAGAGAGAGCGCAGGAGAGAGCAAGGTCCTGTGCGTGGGTGTGTGCCTTCGGAGCCGGTCGGCCATAAAGGGTTTCGTGGGCCCAATGGATGGAGAGAGAGAGAGAGAGAGAGAGAGAGAGAGAGAGAGAGAGAGAGAGAGAGTACGCTCCTCATTCCGTCCCTTTCCAAGAAGCATGGCAGCAGTACAGTATACGTGGAGGACACGGGGGGAAGAAAAAACAGAGCGCATTACGGCCGATATAAAACACAGCCGGATTAATGGGAGCAGAAGGTAGAGCGGAGAGGCCGCCGTCCCAAAGCGGAAGTAAAAAAAAAAATTCAGAAGAAAAATCAATTAAAATCGCAGTATGGCCCGCGCCCGAGTCGGTTTTAGGACCAAAACATCTGTTCAAAGTCTCATGACAAAAAAATAAAAATAAAAGCAATGTCAAAAAAAAAGAGGAAAAGGGTTGCGCGGGCCCCGGTTCTTCCTCTTGTCATAACTTTTCCCTCCCCCGCATCGCCCCCTCCCCTCTTCGCTTAGTTGCCGCACAGCAAGACGGTCGGTCGTCCAATCAAGTCTTCAATAACCCTTCACGAACCCCCTCACCCCCCCCCCCCTCCCTCACCCCTCCGTTCCTTTCGCGAGACTCAAGCACGTACCGCCATAACCCTTCTTCTCTAAAGAGGCCTGCCTCGCGCTCCGCACAAAATTTCAGACCCCTTCCCCCCCTTCTCCTTTACTCTCTCCTCCCCTTCCACCGGCCAGGAGGAGAGGTCGGGGGTTAACAAAAAAAAAAAAAAAAGAAAGTCGGGTTAAGAGCGAGCGTGGGGAATCAAGTGGGCCTCCTCGCCCGGTCGGAAGGCGCGGCCGAGGGATTTACACCGGCAGCGGCACCGTCCGATAGTGTGACAGTTTGTCCGGACTGGAGAGCGGGTCCCTCCCCCGCCGCGCGTCCCCTGCTGGGGCCCCCTGATGACCCCCCGGCCGCGCTCCTTACAGACGCCCCCCCCCCCCCCCCCCCCCCGGGCGGGGCGCGGCGCTGCAGCGGTAGCAGCGGCGGCAGCGGCGGCCCTCGTCGACAGCCACGGTGGACAACGAGGCCATATCAATAACATTTTATGGGGGCTTACATAAACTTGTCCGGGGCCTCAGTATTAAAAAATGCCGGGATAAAAAGTGTGGAAACACAAGCCGGAGCTGCGGCAGCAGCGGCGGTAGCGGCGGCGGTAGCGGCGGCGGTGGCAGCGGCAGGACTGCCCCGCCGCGCACGCCTGCCCCGCGGGCTGCCTACCCCGGCGGCGGCGGGCGCCTCGCGTGTCGCCACGCCGTCCATCAACGCTCGATTATTTTTCAGCCCTCCGCGTCCGTCCGGGCAGCAGCGGGCCGTGTCCGAAGCGGGTCCATCCCGTCGCTCCGTCTCTCTCGCACGCTGAAGGGACGCGGCAGGGAGTGCGACAGAGACGGAGGGACGAAGGCGTCTCCTAGGAATGAGCCTTGCAGGGAGGACGGCCGCCGGAGGCGATCTCCGAACAACAAGGACATCCGGGGAACACGGCCCACGCCCTGGTCAGTACAGCAGGCCGAGTACCTCTCTCTCTCACACAGCACGGGGCGCCACCACGAGTGCGAGAGAGACACAGCTACGGCAGCCCGCCCCCCCCCCCCTCTCCTCCGACGGGGTGCAAAGATTTAAGGTGGGGGGAAGGGGGGGGAGGGGAGGGGGATCGTGGGAACTCCTCAGGTGTGCACCCACAGACAGATAGGAGAGGGGCCTAGCCGAGCAGGAGGACCCCGGAGGACCAGAGAGAGAGAGAGAGAGAGAGAGAGAGAGAGAGAGCGAGAGAGAGAGAGCGAGAGAGAGAGAGAGAGACCCGAACGTAAACAAGGTTCGGAGGTGTGACACGAAGGCGGCCGAGCGGCTGCCGCTCCCTCCGCCCCCCCCCCCCTCAAACCGTACATCAGAACACCCGACCAACGCGGACATTTCTCTCTTTCGCTTCCCGAATATTTTGTCCCCGTTATCACGTCCGACTCCTCTCCCTACCGCCCCCCTCCCCCATACATCTCTCTCTCTCCCCACCTCTCTCCTTCTCCTCTCGCCGTGTCCCTGTTCTACCCGTTCATTACAAGTACTGCTCTTTTTAATTAATGTAATCCAGTGGAAATGGCCCCTGGAATCAGCTGGAGAAGAGGGGGGGGGGGGGGGGGGGAGAACGGAGGCGAGGCGCAAGAAAAAAAAATTATACAAGCCTCCGAGGGGAATACTTGTGATAACACCGCCGCCACTGTCCCCCGGATATTCTTTACCTCTTCCCCCAAACCTAACCTCCAAGTTATCCGCAAAAGCAAAGCGAAATATATACGGGGGGGGGGGGGGGAAGGGGGGCAGATACATTAAACAGCGGCGGGACCTAAACGAACGCTTTATCACACAGAGGCTTCGGGCTTCCTTCCTTCACTCTAAAAGTCTTACGGATAATGTCATCCGTAATACGGATAATTTGGACAGTACCATACAGAGGATTTTGCGCAGCCGTAGTACGGATGACCATGACTGCAAGTTACGGACACCTTTATCCGTAACAAAAACACATTGTATACTACGGATAAATGAGACTCCGAGGGGGAAATATTATCCGTAAGCTACGACTAATTAAAAAAAGGAGCCAAATAAAATGGATTACCAGATTACTGTTAACAGCGATCGCATTTAAAGGATTAAAGTATTGTAAATATTGTTTCTTATTTTACCGAACAACAAACCTCAGTTTAAATAGCAGATGGAGATACCAGGAGCAAGAGTTAGCGATTACCTGCACTTATTCTCCTCGGTTCCATAATTTCTCTCGGGTTTAAGCGATTAGAAGCATACCTGAGGCAGACACTGATTGAAATCCATAATGTTCTTGAGAAGGTGAGAGAGGGAAAGCACGAACTGACTATATTGCTGGGAGCTTCATCATCATAAAATTTTAAAAGCTTTAGCCCCTGACTCCAGCCAGAAGGTTAGCAGAGAACAAATTGTCTCCAGGCGACACGAGAGAATACTCCACACGACGCACTCATTTTCATATGGTGGCAAGACATACTTATATCTTGTGGGAATGTTGTGGTGACAATAGAACATGATTCGAAAGCAGAACATCACACAAAACCGTTGACAAGAAATCCTGCACGACCCTCGAAGCGGCCATGTTGTTTACAACTGATCGCAATATGAAAGTGTATCAGTAAAGCGCCGGAAGGGTCCCCCCCCCCCCCCCCCCCCCCCCCCCCCCCCCCCCCCCCCCGGATCGACGAGCCGAAGGACGACTGATTCATGCTCGCACTCCAAAGACTTTGTAGCATAGGAAACCGAAAATGAGATTTCGTCTGCTCTTGAGGTCTCCTCTGAAAATTTTACTTTGTGAAATTTCCACATGATCAACACCAGAGCAGTTTCAACTTCAACTATCTAGGCACCCTCCATACCATTAACAGAGGCCACCAAAGAAACAAGAAGTCCCTAGTAAAACCAAAAGTGTGTGAAGGGCAGGTTGATGTTTTTCTGGCTAATTTACTCCTTTTTAAATTAAATATTATATATTTTTTCAATTTAATACAACTTATGTAATACAACCATAAATAGTTTTAATAATAAATAAATAATAATTTTAATGAATCAATCAACGCCCCGTAAGCTCCTTCCACTCCTGCATGAAAACTGACATTTTGGGACTTTCCGGAGGAATCCCAAAAATGTGTACAGTTACAAAACGTAAAACATTTTTCCATCCCAAGATAAACGGAACATGAAAAGCGTAATGAGACTTTATCCACAAATCAATGGCTTTCGCCGGCTGGATGTCTCTAGGAAGCTGCACTGAGGCCTGACGGTGTCCCTGTCGACGGCACCTGCTTGCTTCTGGAGCTGTGGACAAGAGAATGTATGTAAACTGACAGTGAGGGTCGGACCGCCAGGAAGGCCTAGTAGGAGGCGGCGGGGGCACGCCTCCACAGGCGCGGAGGGGGGGAGGGGAGGGGGGGAATGTGCCCTCTACCGCCCTTACCTGCGAGAAGCCCCCCGCAACTGCATTGTGATGGAGCGGCAGTGACCGCGCGAGGACGCCAAGCAGGAGCCCGCTGACGACGAGGTGCAGGGACTCTGCGCCAAAGTACAGGAGGGTGATGTCAGCGGCGACGCGGCGACAAACTGGCAGCACAGGCGGCCCCGGCCCGCCGCCACTAGCTGCCGCCGCCACCTCCAGGAGCACGGCCTGCTTGTCCTGCTCCCCGTCGCCCCCGAGCACCATGCTCAGCAGGGGAGGGGCGCACCTGCAACATGGAGCATTGCAGCCTAGACAATGCTATGTAAGGAGTCCTGTGCTAAGCCTGAGGCGATGTCCTCTGATTGAGCCAACAGTTAAAAAGATGCTAATGTAAAGGGATTTATATCACCAGTAACAATAATATATGAATGAGTATTACTAATCAACATTTCTAAAGTTAATAATTTGTCGTTGTTTAATAAGAACTATTACTCCTATAAAAATACTGATATAATAATTACTTGACTAATTATGAAAGATAAAGGGAAACATCGCAGAGAGTGTCACCGCTTATTTCAGAATGATCGCCACCAGATCAGCTCGAAAGTAAGTCCTCAAAGTGTTCACTTTCAGATGACTGCAGCAGAGACCTAACTCATAAATAAAGTTTTAACTATACTGGGTAATTTGAATAATCCTCATTTGTTAAGAATCATTTGTTAAGAAAAAAAAATAAGAGAGTCCAAGCAAGGATTTGTGACCCACCTTGTTTTCAGAGAGATGTCAAAACTAGATAAATGGTCAGGAAGTAATAATCGTTCATATACTGTCAAGGGATCGCCACACTGACTTCATATCTCAAGCATTGCATGGTCAGAGTAATAAAACTAATAATGCAGTTATTATCTTCATGCTAGTTCACATATAGCCTTTTGATAATCACCAGGTAATACTTTAACATTTTAGTTGTCCCTGAATCCCTGCATAACAGACGAAGGCAAACACTTGTCAACCCACACATAACATGAGAAATCTGAATATATAACACATCAAATACGTTTACCTGCAGGCATACCAGAGCAGAAATTATGTGTCTACAAACAACAGTTAAACTATTATCCACTGCCATTATTCCAAACTTCATTTAACTATAACAAAAGCAGCAGCAGAAGACATCTGAAACAAACATAGGTTATAATCACTACAAACAGTCCACAGCATAAGACCACTTCAAATAGCACAAAGTACACAAGAGAGTCAAAATTGAACACCGTGACTTACCACACTTTGTGTCTGAAGTGATATAATTCAAATTTGTACAGGGGGGCGAGATTTGTATGGTCATATGCTAAGTCGCAATACACATCGAAACAACCTGTACAACCTAACTCTGGAATCCTTGTGCCACATAATCTAATGCTCCAAAAATTAGACGACCATTCGATGTGTACAATCTGTGTTTCAAAAATGTATCAATATAACATCATGCTAAAAGTGTTGTCCACGCGATTTCGTGGTTACTCGAGTTTCAAACTTACAGTGTGTTTTGGTCTCAGCCAGGCAGAGATTCCGGCAGCGCTGCAGTTGAGCGCGCCCTCTGTGGCAGGTCGGGGGACTAAGGAACAGCAAGTTGTTTTTAATCTCACTTGCAGTAGTGATTTTTAAATTCTTTTTTGGTACTAAAATGTTTGTATTAAATCAGAACTCGGCATAAGGTAACATTTTAACTTCAATCTTCAATCCAGATTAAACGCACAACAGCAGTAGGCGATCTTCTATCGGACTTTTTCATACTTACCAATAACAAAAGAACGACGCACGTTGCAGACGACGACGGTCCGAGCTCGCATTGTTTTGGTTTGCAAGAACGATGTTTCACTGGAGTTATTTAATTCGGAAAACTACTAATAACCGGTATGCTGGATCAATGGCTTCTTAGGACGAGGTTATACGATCAGAGATTTAACTCTGGAACTCGTCCGCGGAACCAAAGTCCTTAAAATTTGCGTCCGGACGCGATGTTTACCTGCGTGTTGTGTTGCAAGGAGAGGGTTAGTGCACCCCTTAGCACTTCTGTCTTTCCTCCGGTTGTGATGAGCCGCCGCACTGCAGTCTACCTCTGTTCCCCGTTTAATATTTAACGACGAGGAGCTTTCTAGGTTATGTTGCCATGCATTATTTTAAAAAAATTGATTCCTGTCACACCTCCGGGAAATTACTGCAAAATTCTTGTCCCTTGAGTCGAGTTGACTCACACTTCACATTATTTATCAGTTTTCCAACTTGATTGCAGAATTTTTACCCCTTTTTTTAAATAGTTTTGGTTTTTAAAGCACATGGTCATTTCACCCTACATAGCTATGAATTATCCGTAACATACATTCAATGGGAGCCGTAAGTTACAGACAGGCAATTTGCCATAGCTTACGGATAAATCTATCCGTAACAAGGCACAGCTAGGCCCATGAGTACAATGTCTCCAAATCTCTCCGTATTACAAACTGGATTGTCCGTATTACGGACTGAGTTATCCGTAATTACGGAGAATCAATTCTATCCGTAACATACAGTGGTAAAGTCTCCGTAAGGACTTTAGAGTGTTCCTCGTGTTATTATGCGCCCTTATTCCTTTTAATGGTTTGGGTGTGCGGCCAGATGATTCGGGGTCCGGCGGGTGTAGCGGTGGGCTCACGCGGCTAGCCGCACCGTCATAGCCAAAGGCTCGGGTTTCACGAAAAAAAAATTGCTAATTATAAGATTTGGTAGCCTCTGAGTTTAAAAAAATACTTTTTTATAGAAATAGGCAGAAAGTCCTTCAGTTCAAAAAATAAAGACATTATAAGCCTTTGTTAAAAAGAACGATTGATTAAGAAAGATTGGTTACCCAAGTCAGGATTCCAAAACCGTTTAATAAAAAAAAATAAGCGAAAGGTCTGTTTTTTTTTAAAATCTTGATCTTGATAACACTGAGAATGAAAAACTCATAATCATCGACCGATTTTGGGCATGTGTCTTCGAAAGACTATTCCAAGACTCCAGATTTGAGACTAGAGCTGGTCCAGGGTTGATCCCAGGACGACACGCGACCACCTTCTCTCATCGCAAGGTGCATCTCCACACGGCACGGCACACTGCCTTCTCAGAATTATTTCCCTCGGTCGCTCACAGCAGCAGCGGCGCAACATTACTCATTTGAAGGGGCGGTGGCGGTGGCGGCGGCGGCGGCGCGGCGGGGGAGGGCGGCGTATGGAAGGAGATGAAAGCAAACATCACATAGGAGAAGCCTTTTAATAACGCGAAAACCTACATTAATGCCGCGCAGCGACAGAAGCACAGCAGCAGCGGCGGCGCAAATCAGAACACGAAACCGGACCGCATACCATACCGCTACCGTCCTCAATAGAGGACCGCGTCCTTACACATTCCGGATAGACTAATGACGGAGCGAGCCAAACATTTTAAGAGTCTGTTTGCCGTCTCGCGGCGGCGGCGGCGGCGGCGGCGTGCGCGCAATATGTCCACCTTAACGAGCCAGCACCGCGGCGGCAGCGGCGGCTGTCATTGGAGGGACGACCTGCCAAAGGGTTCGCGGAGAGAGAGAGAGAGAGAGAGAGAGAGAGAGAGAGAGAGAGAGAGAGAGAGAGAGAGAGAGAGAGAGAGGGGGGGGGATGGCAAAGTCCAAGAGATCTGAAAGGGGTAGGGGGTGCGTACAGATTGCGGAAAGGCAGAGAGAGAGAGAGAGCCAGACATAGAGAGAGAGAGAGAGAGAGAGAGAGAGAGAGGGAATGGAAGGAAGGGGAGAGGCAGGGCAGGGGGGGGGGTCTACGCATCATCGCGACGCGCCAAAGTTTTAAATAGCCCTAATCATTCAAACGGATCAAAGACAGCGAGAGTGCGAGAGAGAGAGAGAGAGGGAGGAAGCGAGCGAGAAGGGAGGGGGATGATGCGGTGCCATTAGGCTCGCACGGCGAGTATGGACAGATAGATGGGAACTTCGTCACATCTGCAAACATGATGACGAGACGGAAGCGCTGGCAGGCGGGCTGGCGGGCGGGCAGGCAGGGCTGGCAGCCACCGCCGGGCAGACGGGGGTGGCAGCCCTGGCGGTGGAGACGGTCCCCGCCCGCCAAGATGGATACCGCTCTTAGCCAATGGAGCGCGCGAGGGGCCCGCGGCGGCCGGATTAAATCGAAGGCCTCCCGGATCTGGACCGCATCGGCAGAGAGGCGCCTTCAGTCAGTGTCCGCGCCGCCGCCAGACTGCTAGGCGACCATCCCTATCAAGTTCAGAGCGCGCACAGCATCAACCTTAATACAGGAGAAGCCGGGCGAGGCGGAGAGGTATTTATAAAGGGTCCCCCGCCGCCACATGGAAAACAAGAAAAATATCAAGAAAACTCCAAGAACACTCACGAGGACGATTCACACGGAGATGTCGCGCAATTTTGCACGCTCACCATCGAGCTGATCATTCCAACGACTGGAGAAGCAGGGGGAGGGGGGGGGTCGGGGAATGAATGTCGGGTCGAGCAAAACTGTGGCCAAAGTGGCGGCGGCGGTGCGACCAGACATGACCGTGACGGGCCAGCCAGCGGGTTGGGGAGGTGGGACCACTGGGTGGGACCACTGGGTGGGACCGGCTGCGGGGCGACGCGGCCCGCGGCTCTAATGGTCGTCTGGAGTGCCACCCGGGCGGCGCTGCACGGGGTCAGCCCATCAGCGGAGACAATGGCCCAAACTGACGTCCCTGCGCCTCCTATCTCTCTCTCTCTCTCTCTCTCTCTCTCTCTCTCACGGTCAGGTGCTGCAGTGGCCCCTGACCGCCACCCCACCCGCACGGCAAGCGGGGGAGAGGGAGAGAGAAAGATGACGCAAATTCCATTCAATTGATCCCGCGCGTCCGCCGGCCGCGGGGTCGGTCCCCCACGCAAAACCAGAGTGGATGAAAAGAGTCTGGGGCGGCGGCGGCGGCGGAGGCGGCAAGGGGTTGTTGCTGCTGGCGGCCAACAAGGCTGTGATTGATTCGGGGCGATCCTTCAGCCCGCGGGACCCTCCGCGGGACCCTACGCGGGACCCGGGGGCGCCGGCCTTTGTGAGCGACACGACGTCCGTTAGGAGGACCCCCCGCGAGGCCCCCCGCAGACACCCCCCGCAGGGACCGTGCCGCATACCGCATGCGTCACGGCTGATTAGCCGGCAGGGCAGCAGGTATGGCCGTGCTCCGTCACACGGGCCGCGAGGAGGAGGAGGAGGGCGCGGGTTCAAATACCGGACCTCTAATCACGTTTCATTTAGGTTATATTTATTTTTATTCACACAATTTTTTTTTTCGTAAAATGGTACTGAAGTTGCTCACAACCATCCAGAAAAACCCTCCCCCTTGCTCCTTCATCTCTTGCCATTCCGACCACAACCACACACATACAACACAACCACACACACAACACACAACCACACACACAGAGGGCTGTGGCTGACAACAAACTCACTCCGAAAACCGGAAGAGAGACGTCGCCTAGACAAATCTAAGCCATTTGCATCAAGGCGAGCCGCACACCGTGAACGAAGGGAACCGTGATGGGCCGCACAACGTCCCATCAGAATATGGAGGAGAGAGAGAGAGAGAGAGAGACAGAGACGGCGACAGAGCGAGAAAGGGGATGCGGGGCTAGCAGAAGGGTAGGGAGCGAGAGAGAGAGAGAGAGAGAGAGAGGGAACGTCCATCAGGGTACAAGCCTTGAGACAAGGGCAGAACGTGTCGGTGCTAACTTCCGGAATGCCACATCGCTCGCACTCAAACTTGTCTGTTTGGGGGGCCAATCCAACGCAGAAACAGCAGCGGCGGCAGGGAGCCACAACACTGGCCCGCACATTGCTTCCCCAACAAAACCTCAGTTTTTTAAAAATAAAATTTCGAATAAAGTTCAACGAGTAAAAAAAACTGATGGGCGCTAATCATTTTTCAGCGTGTGCAGTACGCGTTGGCCGCGGTTAGGGGTCCCTCAATGTTGCGCTCCTCCCCCCCCCCCTCTCCAACCCCTTCTCGACGACGGCGCCTCCCCCTTACACAGCCGCGCCCCGCGGGGACTTCTATGTGTGATTTACACTTTGAAGAGAGCCGGGCGGTGTAACAGGGCGGCACGCCGGGTCCTGCCGGCTCCTGCCGGGTCCTGCCGGCGTGTCTTCGCCGCCTTACGACTCCTTCAGGAGGTGGGAAACGTATGCCGTGTCGAGCACCCCCTCCCCACTGCTCCTCTCCTTTTTCGACGTTACACACACACACACACACACAGAGCCCGTACTGGGCGGATCATGGGAGAGGGCAGAACAAGCAGCAGTAGAGGGCCCCACACGCAGTAATGAGCCCCTACGAGGTGCGCACCGACAGCCGAAGGCGACGCGTGTTTGTCGTCAGTCCCCGCAGCCGCCGGCCTCCTCCGCAGCCACCGAGATTTCTCATACACCGCGCACACCGCGGCGGCACGCGCACTCCCCCGATGACGGACGAACTTTTCATACTTAGCGCGCACCCCGGGCGCGCAGAGGGACACGGAACACGGCCGTCCCGGGTGCTAAACGTCATATAAACACAGGTTTCTACTCGGAGGAGACAAGGGCGGGGGGCGACACGACGACCGACGCCAGCGCCGCCGCCGCGGGGCCCCCGCGCGCCGCGCGCCCTCAAGGCCGCCGCCGTCGTCGGGGAGGGCTCGAGACGACCCACGCGGTCAGCCGTCAACACCCGCAGCGCCCGTCTGTCTCTCTCTGTCTCGTGGGAACGTGGACACTATGCCCTCTCCGTCCTTTTGATCTCGAATAAGGGATTACGAATGCATCACACGGCCGGCCGCCACGCCCCCCCGCTGCCACGCCCCCCCGCCGCCACGCCCCCTCCCCGATGGACGCTCAGCCATTCACTCAGAGACGCCTGCCGCTGACCGCGGCCGTCGCCTTGAGACGACGCCCCTCATTTCCGTACGCAAACACGCTCTCTCCGTCTCTGTCGCTCTCGCGGTGTCCGCGGTCGGTCAGCACCGCACCGCCGCCACATCAAGGGGGCCGTGTCCGAGGCCACTTCCCGCCGGACCTCTCCCCCGGCGGCCGGCTTCGAGTACCGCACACGATTATTTCCCGTCGGGAAGGTGCGCGGCGCGGGGCGGCGGCCGCCGGGGCCGGCGGGGCAGCTTTGAGGTGGCCGAAGGCCGCCGGGGGCCCCGCATCCCGTCGTGTTTGTCGGCCCGCCCCCGGACACGAACCCCGTCCCTCCGGACAACCGCCTCTCGATCAAACGCCACGACGCCGTCCTGGAGGGCCCCTCCCGGGGCTGCCCGGCCGCGGGGTGCCCGCAGACGACCTTCCCATATTTATGTTGCCGCCAAGAGAGACCTGGCGCTGCAGCAGCTGCCCGGGGGTCAGCGCCGCCACTTCTGCAGACGCAACAAAGCAGAAGCAGCCTCTCTCTCTCTCTCTCTCTCTCTCTCTCTCTCTCTCTCTCTCTCAGATACCCCAACTCCTGAGGGAAAAGAGAAGGCAAAGGGAAAGGTCCACCGCCCACCGGCGCGCCGCCGCCGCCGCCGCTAGGGCAAGGCTGCTACTATGTCAAGCCAGTAGCAGTGGCTGGCCAACTATTTGCAGCAGCTTTGCTTTCAAGGTGTGCGTGCGTGTGTGTGTGTGTGTGTGTGAGAGAAAGAGAGAGAGAGAGAGAGAGTTCAGAGACGTGAATGCATGCAAGTGGTAGGGGCGCACCACATCACGAGCGGAGTGCGTATACACGACCACAACGCGAACGCACACAGTCACACATTACACCCTTCCCTTCCTCCGCCGCCGCTCCCGCTCTCTTTCTCTCTCTCGCTCCCTCCGTATTTGTCACTCTTTCTTTCTCACACACACACACACATACAGGCACATAGCCAGGTGCGATCATCCAAACGACGATGCGCGAGCTGGCGCGAGGAACGGAAAGACAGGGAGTGTGTGTGTGTGTGTGTGTGTGTGTGTGCGCGCGCGCGCGCTTGGTGACACACATCACACACAGACACACACCCACACACACACACAGACACACACACAGCGCCAGCAGGAATCCAGACTGATGAGCTGAGACAAGGAAGAAATGTGTATGATACTTCATGTGTTGAGCTGCTGCTGTACGGAAAGGGGTCTCCCCATAAGAGCTACTATACTACTACTACTACTACTACTTGATGTGTGTATGCGTGTGTGTGTGAGGGGGGCGGGGGGGTGAGAGCGCGGGAGTATGAAAAATATACGCGCTCGCGACACAACGCACGGAGGCGACTGGTTACGGTGTGGAGGCATAGCGGCGCGAGGTGGCGCATATCATAAAACGCATTCCTTTGCAAAAAAATATTGCAAACACACACACACACACACACTCGCATAAAAAACCAGACACATAACCTTTCTTTCTTTAAATGGCAACAGTGACACGTCTTAATAATAAAAAAAAATGTCTAACAGGTATCGATATGCAAAACGATTGGCGAGCAGACACACACCTACTCCATATGAACGCACGCATTTATGACATTCGACTGCAGCTGTCACTTATGACAGCCGGGGAAAATTGATGTCGATCGTGTGATTTGCCTACGCGTGGAGGGTGGCGTGTCAGTGGTATTTTTTTTGGTGTGCGTGCGTGTGTGTGTGTGTGTGTGTGTAAGCATTTCCCCCCGCCCTTGCTCGTGATACGCTCCCCACGAGAAACATTTTCCCGTCACGCCCTATGACTTATTCCTGTGCCACCGACATGGGATGTCACACACATACACGCGCACACTTTTGACGCCAGTTTCGGTTCACAATATTGAAAACGCAAGACAAGGAGCAAACTGCGGGTGCCTCTTTGTGTGTATGTGGGGGGTGGGGGGGGGGGGGGCGTTGCGCGTGTGAGTGAAAAGGGGTTTCGATCATATACATCAGAAGGCATTAAAGCCGCCCCCGTACTCACCCCCAAAACAAAAATCATAAAAAGAAACACACAAACACACACAAGAGGGCAACCCGATATTGTATATTTTTTAATTAGCGAAAAAAAGAGTAATGGAAAACGGGAGGCGTATCAGCGGACGGTGGAGCCAGTCTCGTCAGCGGCGGCACACCGTAAAATAGCTAATTACATCACCTACGTGGTTAATTTAATTGATAACCTTACCCCCTTCCACACACACACACACAATCAACCTTCTCTCCCTCTCTTTCTTTCTCGTTGTTACTCTGTCCCTTTCTCTTTTTTTTTTATTATTCCGTTCATTCATCCGGCTGATACCACATGGGTGTGGCCCCGCCGTTGTGTACCGAAGGGCCACACGTATTAAGTTTTGCGGGTCGCCCGCGGCCTCGCCACGCCCCGTCCGTCCGGCCGCGATGGGCTCGCGTGTCCAGAGCGGATGGTATTGCGATGCTATCGTAGAAAAAGGGAAATGAGGGGAAAAAAGGCATGTAGTAGTAGTAGCAGCGGCGTTAGGAAAAAAAATGAAAATGAAATCGAACACCAGAGCCGGCGTCAAATCAAGCACAACATTGAAAATTAAAAACGAAAAAGAGAACAATGGCAAAATCCAAAAAACACTCAAAATTTTAAATTATTTTCAAAAAAAAAATTTTCTTTTACCGTGGTGACGTAAAAAAATATCAGATTTTTTTTAACTGAAAAACGAGGCAAAATTTCGACGACACACAAAAGGCCCCAGCACGTCGGCCCGCTGCGAAGTCGAACGTAGCCCTTTTTTTTTTCCCCCGCCTCTCCTATCCGGACGGCGGCGTGTTGATGCTATCTCCCCGGCCATCGACGGTGACAAACCACCGGCCACCGCGCCGCTGACCAGCCACGCCCACCCAGAAAAAGGGATACTTGATTTTTCTGATACTTGGTTTTTTCAAGTAAAATTTACTTGCCATAAGTAAAATTTACTTGATTTAGGTAAAATTTACTTAATCTAAGTAAAATTTACTTGTGAAAACCAAGTAAATGCAATTTGAGACTAAAATCAAGAATTCATTTTTCTGGGTGCCGCTGCTGACCACGCCCGATCCCCTCACGGGCTGCCACGGCGGCCGGAACACGAAAACGAAAAAAAAAAAATAAATGTAGAGCACACGCATACACAGGATAGCTTGTTAATTGATAGCCTCGGTCATTTATAACCCCGCCCCCCTCCCTCTCCTTCCACAACATTCATGAACTGTCGGCCGACGAGTCGCCGCGTCGCCTCATGTCATCGGGGTGTTCATGACGTGTCACGGGCCCATTAGCGTCTATTACTTCCCCCATGACCCGGTCGGACACCACCATACACCTTCCCGCCGCATCACGCATCACACCGCGAATGCCATGACGTGCGTGTGTGTGCGTGTGTGAGTGCGTTGAGTGAAAGTGTGCCATATTTGAGAAATACAAGGCCATCCGCCAGGAGGTGAGCTCCGGCTGTGGCGGGCCGAGCGCCGAGCCGCAACCACCACCTGCCAAAGAAGTATGCACCCTGCCCACCGCGACCGTGTCAGGTCCCTAACGCTTCTCCCTCTCTCCTCTCTCTCTCTCTCTCCTCTCTCTCTCTCTCTCTCTCTCTCTCCTTTCTCTCCTCTCTCTCCTCTCTCCTCTCTCCTCTCTCTCCCTCTCTCCTCTCCCTCTCTTTCCCTCTCCCTGTGTGGACACCAAAATTGAATTCCCGCGTTATTTATCGGCTCTTGGCTCCGCCGCGACCACACAACAGAGCAGCAGCAGCAGCGGCATCACTTTCGCTAAGGCGACAATAATTATCGGCCCTCTCTCTCTCTCACCCGCACGCCCCTCTTGTGACACCCATACGCGACGTGGATTTACTGCGCTTTACACACACACACACACACACACACATCCCCGATTTATATCGCTTGCACGAGGGGAGTGGCCTTCCCGGGCACACACACACACACGCGCACGACACGTGTGAAACCAAACCCCAAAGCAGCAGCAGCAGCACCAACACCACCAGACGTATCACCTCGCGGCTTCCGCACCGCGCCCCTCCTCTCACGAAGAACAGGACCTTGATGACGACCATCAGGCGCCTGACCGCGTGCCGCCGCCGCCACCACCACCACCACCACCACCACCACCACCACCACCACCACCACCACCACCACCACCACCACCACCACCACCACCACACCCTCGATACCACCTCCTCCTCCACGCGGCGATCCCCGCGCCGGGAAAAAAGAAAACTTTTCATATTTGGCGCCGCGGGCATACCGTACGCTGCCACCGCCCTCCCAGGGCAGACACACATCGAATCTCTCTCTCTCTCTCTCTCTCTCTCTCTCTCTCACACACACACACACACACACATACAGTCCGTTGAGCCCCTATCGCACGGCAGAGGGGGGGGGGGGGCGCTCGTTAGAAAGTTATATCGCCCGCGTTGCGAGAGCCCCTGCGAATCCAAACTCGGCCATCACAAAGTGGCAACTGCCCCCGGAGGAATCTCTCTCCCTCTCTCTCTCCCACCCTCCCCCTGCGATCAACAAGCAAACTCTCTCTCCCCCCGGCCCCTTCCCCCGTTCCGACGCGCTTTGAATGGGAAAGCGATATTGGGCCGGACCTCGCACCCCTCGCCGCTGGGCCTGAATGGGGGATGCGGCCGGCCAATTCCCCGGTCGGCTGACCAGCTGACCCGGACCTGGCCAACGGTCTGGGCTTAAAGGCCCGTCCCTGCCGATAGGGGTGGACCCCCCGCCGCGGCCGTCAATGGCCAGCTCAACCCGGCGGCGCGTGCGGCGGCGCGGCCCAATCACCGACGAAGCCACCGCCACGCTTATCGCCCCTGAGAGGTGGGCTCGACCTCTGGTGTGGACCGATCTCTTTCACAGCATACTCCCCTTTTTATTTATTCTTTTTTAACAAAGATCTTGTGTCTTTTTTTTTAACAGATATATTTCTTTCCAAACACGTTTTAAAACAGACCTTCCTTGTAATCACGAACCACCCATATTTTCTCTACCGATAGTAGCAATATTATAAAATTCTTGTTCTGATTGTTGTTTTTTTCCCACTGAAATACATTTACATAAGTCAACTTCATATATACCGAAAAAAATCACCGCGACGGCAACGAGAGGGACTCAACGGTTTGGACCATACAGCCGTATCAAAACGCAAAAACACACAACCGAAAGCCACGACAAAGAGAAAAAGAAAGAGAGAGAAAGAGGGTGAGAGAGAGAAGGGGGGCAAATCGGCAACGAAAAATGCAAGGTCCCTGCCGCGACACTGAATCGCGTCCGCGCTGAAAAATGACAACCATAACGAAAACTCGGCGGGGCTGGCTGAGTTTGAAACATTCCAATCCCGGCGAGTGGAAAGCGACGCGGCCGAATAAAATGCTAAACCAAACAAATAGCCTCATCTCTGTAAACTATCCGATGCAGCCGCGAGGGTGGGAGAGAGACACTCGCCACGAGGGGAGCGAGAAGGGGGAGCAAAAAAAAAAATTGCAGAGAGGAATACCGCCACAATTCAAAGTTTGGCGCGCCACGCGGGACGGCGGAAGGGCCAGCAGTGCCGCCCCGATTTCACCCCTTATTGACAGCGTCTATGGCTCGTTTGGGTGAATTGGCTCAGCGCATTCGGGCCGCCGCCCCCACGATTGAGAAATAGCGGACTAGGGGGCGGTTTGTTGTATGGCAGCGTCGACTCACTTGAAAATAGCGCCATGTCAGGGGGAGAAGGGGAGAGGGCTGTCTGCATGCGGCACGGACTGATCGCGACACACACACACACACGGCAACGGCGAGCGTACAGATATTACTGTCTGCATGACAACACAGCCAGGCAAATTGACGCCAATATAAAAAATCCAGAAAAAAAACCAACCACAAAAAGAAATAATACTGATATAAAAGTACAAGAGAGAAACTTTCAAAACTTGATGATAAAAATGAGGATGATAAATCCTGCCGTCCATCCACCACTACTGAATATTAAACAAATAAATTTCGAGCGGCAGCGCGGCGCATTTGTGTCTGTCTAGTTCAGTGTGAAGGACCTTGGTCCATCTCGTACCACCATCACCACCACCCCCTGACCCCCTACGCTCTCCATCTCTCTCTCTCACCTCTTACATCCCCTGGAGGCCTTGACTATACCAGCCCCAGCCTCTCTCTCCCTCTCCCCTCCCCCCCCCTCTCTCTCTCGCACACACGCACAGGTCCAATTCGATGGCAGGAAACATATTGTGTGACGCTCGGCCATCGAGCAGGACTGTCACAACAGAGGCGATGCCCAGCGCACCCCCTCTGAGATTGATGGACTGCGGTTGATGGATTGATTCGTGCCCCCTCTCTCTCTCTCCCTGTTGCACCTGCCACCCCCCTCTCCGTCGCACTGCATCTGCTGTCACTCTCTCTCTCTCTCACACTAAAACGATATCCAGCTTCGCATTCCGCACGCGTCGTCCACCCGACGTCCGCATCCCAATGCCCGGCTTAGAGGGCGCCGCCCTCCGTCTGCTCCATCTGGACAACGGTCTTCATACCACTTTTTTTGCCGTGAAGAAAGCTTTATAAATAAAAAAAAGAGGGAAAACTCCGAATCAAAAAACAAACAAACAAAAACATAAGTGATTTTCCAGGCTGATCGATAGTGTAGGCAAGGCCCCTCCCACGACGACGTCCATGAAATATCGCGACGACGCTCCGAGCTCACCGCAAAAATAACGTGGATAAAAAAACAACAACGAAACAAAAACAGCGACGAGCGCGGACCACAGCGACGATACTACACGAGACGCCGCCGCGCCACGAGTGAAACATAAGAGGGTCAAAATAAAAGGGAGAGGATGTGAGCTGGAGGGAACGGAGGGAGACACAGAGAGAGAGAGACAGACAGACAGACAGACAGACAGACAGAGAGAGAGAGAGAGAGAGAGACAGAGAGAGAGAGACAGAGTGTGAGCTCTTCCCCCCCTCCCCCACGACGACACGGCGATTCGGGGCCAATGCAGACGACACAGGCCCTGGTAGGCCGCTAATGCAAGAAGCCCATTAGTGACAGCAATAAAACTCATCTCCCCGGAGACATTAGCAGCTAAAATATGTCGGCTGCTGAAACCACCACCCCCAGGCCAGGCCAGGCCAGGCCAGGCCAGGCCAGCGAAGGACAGTGCCACCTCTGAGGGGCGGGGAGGGCCGGCGGGGCGGGGCTCGAGTTCGGCTGCCAGCGGCGGCTGCTGCCACTTGCTTTCTGGCATGGACATTGTCTTTTCCACAGACAACTTGCCCCGGATTTTTTCCTCGCCTTGAAGCGGGATAGGGGGGGGGGGGGGGGGGGGGATTTTGCCGCAGCCATCGATAAGAGAGACGAAAGATACACAAAAGCAGAGTTCGCATATACATTAAGTCTCCTGGACAATTTGTCAGTTAGTATGTTCTCTCAGCTAGAGTAGCGGTCAAAAACGAGGAACTACATCAGCCAGGAAAAAGAAGAAAAATACCATGCAGAATACAAAAAAAAAAATTAACGTTGCGGCGGCGGCGTATGAGGGGCGCGTGAGCAGACGAGGAGGAGGAGGAGGAGGAGGAGGAGGAGGAGGAGAAGGAGAAGGAGGAGAAGGAGGAGGAGGAGGAGGAGGAGGAGGAGGAGGAGGAGGAGGAGGAGGAGGAGGAGGAGGAGGAGGAGCAAGAGGGTCGGTCGGTGCGGCGGCCACGCGGAGGCGAGGTATTGATAAATGGCCCACTCAGCCTGCGGAAGGTCTGCGAGGCCTCGAAGGGCTCCCGGCCGCCGGTCCGCCTCTCTCCACCGGACGCGCGCACGTCAACCACCGTGCCCAACTGTATCCCCGCCGACTCCGCCGCCGCGGGGGGTGTAGTATCCTACTCCTTGCCCCGCCCGCCACACTCCTTTTCCGAACAGCAGAGCCTTACAAATGTATCCCCTTCAAACTCGCATCGGTCTGACTTAAACTTATCCCCCCTCCCTCCCCCTCCACAGAGACCCCCGGCGCAGCCGCCGTCTGGGGCGACGCGAGGCTAGAGGATTAGTCGGCGGCAGCGGCGAATAAATTTTTAATCAACTCGAAACAAAGCCACCGTGAAAAACAAATTGTGCGGCGGCTTCCGGGGGGAACGCTGCGGGGGGGCTGCGGGGGCCTCCCCCGGTCCATTGATTTGTCGTCAGACGACACGCGGGGCCCCCTGGAAGGCCGCCAAGCACCACAGCGCCACGCCCCACGGCGCGGCCACTCCCGAGGACCCCGATCATCCCCTCCGGAGTCCTCACGCCCTCCTCGGGGGCGGGACGCACACCCCCGAGTCCACCCCTGACGTGAGCAGAGGGAGAGGGAGAGAGAGGGAGATAGAGGGAGAGAGAGAGAGGGAGTGCGTCCAAATTACCCGACCCGCGGCGGTCATCGAGTCCACCTCTCTCTCTCCGACTTGCTTCCATATTCGCAGACAACCAAAATAACCTTTTCCTCTCTTTCTGTCTCACTTCCCCTCCCCCCCTCTCTCTCTCTCTTCCCCGCTCCCTCTCCCGCATTTAAGCGAGTGCCGACACACGAACACGACGCCACTAATGAAAAGCAATCCCAATATGTCCCGCCACCGCCGCCGCTGCTGCCGCTCCTCCTTCCCTCTGCAATCCTTTTCCCAACAGCAGAGGCGGCGGTGCGGCGAAAAGGAATCCGAATGCGGTGAGGAATGCGACGATCCGCCGCACGACAGCCGCGCAAGGCCTTCTGAAATAAACAGAGAGAGAGAGAGAGACGGGGCAGGGCAAGGAGAGAAAAAGAGAGAGGAAAGAAAGAGAGGGCGCGCGGTTGTGGCAGCAGCAAAAGGTGGAGGAATATACGGCAGGCGAAAAGAAACAAACGTTTGGACACGGGAATGCAAATACCTCTCCGAGCCCCCCCCGCCGCCGCCGCCGCAGCGTAGTCCCTCTCAACGTGGAGGGAGCGTTTACCGGAGTTACCGCATTTTTATCGCTTCCCTTCGTCTGTGTGTGCCGCACATTCTTACATATGTATGCCGG
Organism: Megalurothrips usitatus; assembly: GCA_026979955.1. NCBI lineage: Eukaryota > Metazoa > Arthropoda > Insecta > Thysanoptera > Thripidae > Megalurothrips > Megalurothrips usitatus. The sequence goes on along the minus strand of CM049600.1, from coordinate 5,683,334 downwards.
ACGGAGCGGTGCATGGTGTTGGGGAATCCATATCAGCACCGCCGCGGCCGCCCCCGATACAGACCGACGAAAAAACAAATCCACACGGTAAAAAAAATAATCCTTATGGGGGCTCGACATGCACCATCCTTCTGTTTGAAGAAAACGGTTTTATTTTGCCGTGCGGGACCGTCGGTCTCACAACAGCAGACGCCACAGTCAGCAGCAGCGGCAGCAGCGGCAGCGCAAAAGATACGCAATCCGTCCCCCCGCCGCATCACTCACACCTCGCGAGACAAGCGACGGCAGCGCCGCCGCCGCCACAACCAGGAACTAAACGACGCCCGCCACAATGCGATACCGTAAATGAAATTAAACTTGGCGCCTATGGCGTCCGTCATCCGACACAAACGCGACACAATGAATGGCGGGCAGCGCCGCTTAGTTTCGCGAGGATAAATTCGAGCCATTAGTGCTTCAATAGGACCCCAACCCCCTCTCTCCCGCCTCTCTCTCTCTCTCTACCTGTGCATAACAGGCAAACTGTCATTAATGCCACACCGGGGCCGCCGCTGCCGAGCGGGTCGCACAGCCAACGCGACGAACTCGGACAAATTCGAGCGCGAAGAGAGAGAGAAGCCGCGAAACCGGAAAACAGGGCGAAACACAAACGGGTGTGGCGACAACTCATTCTAGCGGCACACTTAGAGGGGGGGGGGGGCACCTTCAAGGTCGCGGCTGTGGTGGCGGACAGACGACAGACAGACAGACAGACAGGTGGCTCGCGTGCTGAAGACAGCGCCAGGGAGACTCGAGGCGCCTCTGTGTGTGTGTGTGTGGTCCCCGGGGCAGATTGTCTTAGAGTTGCGGACGCTCGAGTGGACAGCCGACCAGAACACAATCTCACGGCGCGGAACAAGTTTGCGTCTGCTCATTGGCCAGCAAGAGAGAGAGAGAGAGACAGAGATACAAAGAGAGAGAGAGAGAGAGAGAGAGAGAGAGAGAGAGAGAGAAGGCGAAGGATGCACAGTCGGAGGGAGTGAGAGGCTCGAGCGCATTTGCGATGAACGGCAGCAGCGCCGCCACTCTGCACGACTCCGCCGCCTGATCGGAGAGGGTCATTAGGTAAACGGCCAGTAAAGAGAAAGAGAGAGAGAGAGAGAGAGAGAGAGAGAGAGAGAGAGAGAGGGCAGGATAGTTAGAGAAAGAGAGAGAGGGAGGGAGAAAGAGCAGCCCCGCGGAAATGCAGAGGTACTCCCCCCCTTCTGCCCGCAGCAGCATCAGTGGCGGCCCGGGCACAATCTTCCACGAACAGAACGTCATTTGGATTCAAATTAATTAGAAGCAAATGCTGCGAGGCCGCAACTACTACTACCCCAGCCAGACACGACCTCTCCTCTTCCCCTCCAATTCCAGGCCCCCTCCCCACCCCTCTCTCTAACCCTTTCCACCAGATCCGTACAACAAACATTCTGTTGCTGATGCGCTCCGCCGCCATGCACCAGTCGTCTTGCTGTTTTCTTACCCCCTCCCACTCCCTTCCCCTCCTCTCTCTCTCTCTCTCTCTCTCTCTCTCGCTCTGCCTCCCTCTCTTTCTCTATTCGTCGCTTCCATCGTCCCGTTGCTCTCTCTCTCTCTCTCTCTCTCTCTCTCTCTCTCTCTCTCTCGCCCTCCTGCCATGCCTGCCGCTCCTACAATTTTCAGTGAGAGACAGAGAGAGAGAGAGGGAGGGGGAAAAAGAGAGAAGGAAAGAGAGAATTAAAGGGTTTTGTTAATCCGCGCGATGGCGCTGGCCGACTATACCGCGAAACACGGGGGGGGGGGATCGAAACACAAAACAGGCGAGGAGAGAGGCGCGGCCGACGGCCCGACGGCACGACACGGACGCCGTACCGGCAGAAAGTGCATCTCGGAGGAAGGGGTTGGGACTGCTGCGGCACGTTTGTTAATTTCTAATCTGCAGATGGCCGACGACAGACGGGCGGGCGGCTCGGCAGGGGGGCGGGCAGGCAGGCAGGCAGGCGGGCCGCAGACAAGGATTCCAGCCACGTATAATTGATATAGAGGCGCGTGAGGCCTGCCGCCGCTGAATCCAACGAAACCAAACTCGGCCGCAGAGCCCGGCGGGCCGACAAGCCAGCCAGGCGTCTCTGGCGATTGCTGTACGCAGCAGTGGTAGCACCTCTGCACCCACCACCACCAGCCCTCCTCCACAACCTCCACCACCACCACCACCACCACCACCACCACGCCGATTCCGGAAGGCAAAACTTTCAAACAAGCAGCCGGCTGCTGAAACAGGAGAAACAGGGACCGTGCCCCCTCGCGGCACGGCGGCGGCGGCGGCGCCAGACTTTTCGCAAACGATGCGTTCGGTTTACACAACACGTCGCCAATTACCCCGGCTGCGCAAGTCCTCTGTTCGGCGCGGGCCTTTTTCGCATTCATCATTTCATTTCATCTTATTTTGCTCGCGCGTATTTTTCTTAGTCATGATATGTTTATTATTTCCATTTTTTATATTTTTTTGAGAAACGGCCGCGCGCGCTTCGTCTCTCACACTCCGTATACACGGCCGATCACGGCATCTATAACTCCGCCCCCGAAAGGTTAGGCCCTCACCTTTTCTGGGCGTCGTAAAGCAGTCAAGGACTCTCCATAAAGCAGCGTCGTGACCGAAATGGGAACGGCGGCGGCGGCGGCGGCGGCGGCGGCGGCGGCGGCGGCGGCGGCGGCGGCCGAACGGGGCCCGCGGTGTAGTGCGATCCCGTTGTGTCCACACGAGATCCCGGCAGGATCCCCACCAGAGGCTCCTTTGGATTCCGATAAAGGGCGTCATCGGATTTCACCTCCTCCTACTGCTCCTGCTCCCCGGGCGGGTCCCCCCGGCCGGGTCCCCCCGGTCCGGGGCCGCTTTAGCACCGTGTCTACGACCCGTAATGCCGTGTAATGCCTCCCCGGGGCGCGATGAGAAAGCGATTCCCGCATAAAAAATTTACTTTATATACATGTAAGGCGGCGGGCGTGTCGCACGGTCAGTGGGCCCACAGCGCCCGGGCACCGGCCCGCGGCGCCCGCCCCGGCGACGCTCGTAAAAATCGGATGGAGGCGCAGCGAGCGACAACCTTGTCCCCCGGCCCGTGCGGGGCCCGTGCGGGGCCCGTGCGGCGTAAGGCCACCAACCGATAGCAGGGCTCGTCCATAGATAACATAACGCACAGAAATCTTTTTTTTTTTAAAAAAGCAGCACCGAAAATGCGGACACCAAAGCCATACGCTGAATTCAAAATTTTTTAAAAATCAATCAATCAAATTTACATACATTTCGATCCATATCACGTAAATTCATCGAACTTCACTGTGAGAAATGTTGAGTCAAATGACGAAATTTATTAAATTCCCTTAGGTCAGTAAACTTCAGTCGAGACGACGATACGAAGTATTTCGGTTCAGTTGGACTTTTTTGGAGAGCTCCGGCAGAGGCAGGGGTATCGCCGCCCCCGCGCGCACACCCCACTGCTGTGCAAGGACACCCGAAATCGTGGCCGCGGCATTCGGCATTCACAGTACACGGCGCCGTACGACTATCTCTCTCTAAATGATACAGCGCTCGTAAAGCGCCGTCTCGCTCGCACACGACGACGCCGCCGCCGCCGGTGAATCATACAGCATACGCGGGGGGTCGTCACGGCCGCCTCTCCCCTCTCTCTCCCTCCCGCTGCCGCCGCGCACCTGCCGCCGCGGGCCAGACAGAGACGGCCGTACGCGAATTATTCACCGTGCCTCTCCATAGAGGGAAAAGGAACGAATTCGGCGTATGAGACGAAGCTATACGAGCACAGCGAGCGCGATCAGCGCGCGCCAACATTCAAATAAATGATGAGCAGGGATGAGAAATTCATAGCAGACAGGAGAGAGAGAGTCCCCGACCGACGGGTGTGCGCGTGTGTGTGTGTGCGTCTGGGTCTCAAATGTCACCCGACATAAAACAGACAGACAGACAGACACACACACACACGCACACACCTTTCATTCTCATCTACATTCTCAAAACAAAAACGGTGGATATTTTTTTTTTTAATTACAACTTATATTGTAAAACACGAAACACCTTCCTTCCGCAAGGGCAGCGATGCCGCTGTAAAATACGCTCTTCGACGACGTCACATACGACGGCCAAAACGACGTCACAAGCCGATCGTACAGTTAAAGCCCGCGGCGAATATCGTCTGCACGCGATCGTCTCTCTCGTAAACACACACACCCAGCACGCAGTTTAGCACGGCGATAAACACACACACACACACACACACACAATTCGCGTTCGATAGCAAAACGAGGTGTCAATCGACAAAATAAATCCCCGCCGAAACACGGCCATTTCCGACGACAGCAGCGACGGCGGCGTGGCCACGGCGCCTAACCAAATCCGGGTAGGCAACCCGCCCGCACGGGGGCCCGGCGGGCGTGCCCACCCCGCGGACCGCAGGCGCACTGGGGGAGGCCAGCGGCACAGAGCGGGCCGCCCATCATCGGAAGGGGCGCGTAATAAACAAGGCCAGCATCGGAGAAAGGAGGGGGAAAAAAAAAAAGGAAACAGGAGAGGGACATACCTGTCACTAGGAGAGAGGGGGCTTTCCGAAGGCCTCCTTTTGCAAGCGGCTCAATCCGGCGTGATACTTCAACAAATCGGCACCCCCCGCCCGCAATCGCCGCCCCCGCACAGCTTGCCGTGGCCAGCCAGGAGGAGGAGGAGGAGGAGGAGGAGGAGGAGGAGGAGGAGGAGGGACCTGTTGCTGGTACCAGACAAGGACAGAGGCACGACAGGCCGGCAGAGCAGAGAGAGCGAGGGAGAGAGAGGGAGGGAGAGATGGGCGCGGCCGTGTCCGCTGGCGTCGATCGTCTATAAAATAGCGTTTGCACCCGATGCGGCAGGGATGCGGCGAGAGAGCGAGAGCGAGCGAGAGAGAGAGAGAGAGAGAGAGAGAGAGAGAGAGAGAGAGAGAGAGAGAGGAACCCGACGCATTGTATTGACTCCCCGAGACCGTTTTTATCTTTTTGTGACGGCGACATTTGCCCCCCGGGGCGGGGGCCCCCACCGTTCAGGATAAATCACCGGGAGGGGCGATGGCCAGTAAACGGCCGGACACGGGTTGTACGGCCCCGCCGCCCCGCCCCGCCGCCACGCCCCGCCGCCACGCCCCCGCGGAGACCATTCACCTGTTGAACCCGATGAATCAATCCCCCGATTAACCCCGCGCCCCGTTAGCAGGGGAGAGGGTCCGGAGCAGCGACGCAGCCGCGCCGGCCAGCACGGAGTAAAAAGAGAAAAGAGAAACGGGGGGGAAATCACGGGCGCGATGACACGAGAGGCGGGAGGCCGACCATGGGAATTGATAAAACTGAGGCAGGGAAAGTGACTTTGTATACGCGCACTCAATCTGGCCGGGGAGGGACGCGAACGCGGCGGGAAAGCGACTCCTCCATGGTCCACCGGTGACGAGAGAGTGAGAGAGTGAGAGAGGCGGCCCCGCAGAGAGGGAGCCAATGGGCCCCCGGGCCGCGATAGGCATCCTGCACATTTCTCACTCCACTTGTTCGCCCGCCGTGTCGCGCCCTGGTCCCCAGCTATCGCAGCCGGGACTTCCTCTCCCTCTCACACACACTCTCTCTCTCTCTCCCTTTTCACCCACGTTCGCTTCTGTCTTTTCCCCTTCTTTCCTTCTTTTCCTGTCATGGATGGTTTACCTCCACCCCCCCCCCCTCTCCTTTTTGCCAGGCTCGCCACTGTTCCACTGCGGTATTAAAATGAAAAAGAGGAATAAAGAACGAGGGGGTAAAAGTCAGCGTAGCCATAATTCTAGTATTATATCGACAGCCGCGGTAGCCCCCCCCCCCCCCCCCCCTCCGGCAATATATCGCCGCCTACATTGGGGGAAGGGGAGGGGGTTACAGACCCGCGTGACACATTCGGGCCTGGGTTCAAATACTGAAAGAAACAGGAAACCAACGGTATGCGACCCCCGTGTCTCAGCCATCCAACGTTTGGGGGTGATTCCAGAGCCACACAACGAAACTGCAGCTACCCAATTGGACAGAAAGAGAGAGGGAGAGAGAGAGAGCGAGAGAGAGACGTTGCCAAGGAAAATAGACAAAAGATTTGTCCGGCGCGTTTCGCTTCGTCCCGCGGGCGCCCAAGATAATTACATTTCTGATAATTTCATTACCTTTACCTCCCAGGTCGGTTCACTCCAATCTGTTCTAAATCAAACCAACTTTTTTAATTTATTTCGTCCCCCCCCCCGTTTTTTCTCGTTTTTTTAATAAAAAAAAGGAGGGGGGGGGGAGAGAAGGCGAGCTCGCGGCTGAACCCCACCCGCAGAAGCCCTCCGCCGCCGCGGCCCCCCCGCGGCCCTGCGGCCCTGCGGCCCTGTGGGGAGTGCGCCACGTAGAACGAGGGGCGATTGCGGATTAAACACCGGATGATGAATGTACAATGGAATTAAACCTTTTGCCGCGACCGCCAAGAGGCGCGAAAATGACCAGCAGTCGCCGACATGAGCTCCCGCCGCCATGATTTATTCGCAAAGTCGTCCCGATAGTGACCCCGCGCTCCAAGAAAAAAAAACTTTAAAAAAAATCCCTGATGGTTCAAATATTACTCGACGAAAAAAAAATTAGAAGAATCGTACTCGACTGTGCACGGGCGATTGGGTCTCTAGACCCGTTTTAAGGCGCTGAATCAAATTTTTCGACGTTCAAAAGACAAGGCCTGATCGACGAGATGTCCTTTTTCTCTTGCCCCTGCTGTTGCCCCCCCCCCCCCCCCTTTTCCCCCGCCCCTATACGGGACTGTCAACGACGAAAACGGCGGCGGCGGCGGCTACACAGCGGGGGTGTTAGCAAGGGATCCAGACGAATGTCTCGCAGGCCGAGTCGGTCGGTAATCCAGAGAAATGACTCGCCGCCCCGAGACACGGCCCCGCCGGGGTGATGGGCGATATACTCAGTCAGCGGCCAAACGATGCCCCCAGCGCCCACTCTCCCCGTCTCTCTCCCTTTCAAACTTTTTTTCCGCGACACGCGCGCCGCCCTCTCCGTCCGATACACAAGGTGACCCGCCCCGCGCGGCCCCCAGGAAAAATCTCCCGAGGAGGAGGAGGAGGAGGAGGAGGAGGAGGAGGAGGAGGAGGAGGAGGAGGAGGAGGAGGAGGAGGAGGAGGAGGAGGAGGAGGAGGAGGAGGAGGAGGAGGAGGAGCTGCTGCTGCTGCCGCCAGGACGTGGAACAGGGCGGGCAGACGAGACAAAAACGATATACCAAAACTCCGGCGCGGCGCTGCTCGGCCCGCCGCGAGTCGCCGCCGCCGCCGCCGCCGCCGGGTCGTCCCGAGACCCAAACTTTTTTTCTCCCTTTCCTCCTTTCCCTCGACCGGGGCGGGCGGGAGAGACGTCCGCAGGGACCAGCAGCCGCGCGGCCCGGGCGGCCGAGCGGCACGGGTACACGGCCCGAAAAATAGCCGCCTCTCAATCTAAATTGAGTTAAGACAATATGAGGCCGGTGCCGGCGCCCGCCGCGCCCGCCGCGCCGCCTCGCATTTCTCCACGTCGCAGACCGCCCCGCCGCGCGAGTGGCCGCCGCGCGTCTTTACAGAGAAAAATTGTCGAGTGCGCGCAGCGCAGCCATTTCAGAAATACGTTCCACGCCGCCGGGCGCAGCCGCGCGGGACAAGGACCGGAGCCAAAAGGAGTGACGGGCGAGGTGTTGAGACATTACTACACGACGAGTCGAGCAGCCCCCCCCCCCCCCCTCTCCCTTCTCCCCACCCGCAGCTCCACTCCCCCTCCCCTCAACCCTCACCTATCCTGCACGACACGCCTTCCTTCGGACGTTAAGAGGATATTTTCACAGAGTCGCCAACCGTCGGGAAACTTCTGCTTTCTATAATGAACATGGGGGGGGGATTCAAAAGCCACAACAAGGTTATTACGGGACGGAGCAGAAACGAAAGGCGAGCAAGCTTTCCCAACCTCCCCCCCCCCCCCCCCCACTCTCCCTCTCTCCCCCCTCCCCTCTCTCTCTCTCTCTCTCTCTCTCGTCTCAGCAGCACCGAAGGAGAGCAATGCGCGGAGAAAAACAGAGGAGCGAATTGAGGGGCCCCGCGCGCGACCAACACTACCCGCCTTGGGAGTTGCAGCTGTTCGCACCTCATTGACACCGGTTTTCTCCATTTCTCCCCACCAACTTCATCATTGTTCTCGGCGAAAGAAAATGTGGCAAAAGGCGTGCGAAGACGCGGCAGCGTGCGGGAGCGTTCTGATACCGCTTCATGAACCGCAAAACGCCCGACACTCACG
>CM049600.1:5620000-5670000 GCA_026979955.1 Megalurothrips usitatus | reverse complement strand
GGGGGCTCGCGGGGGGGTATCACGACGCGACCTCAAAGAAAACGGGATTAATACAAAACCCTAACCGTATTGGTGGGAGAGAGAGAGAGAGGGAGAGAGAGGGAGAGAGAGGGAGAGAGAGGGAGAGAGAGGGAGAGAGAGGGAGAGAGAGGGAGAGAGAGAGAGGGAGAGAGAGGCCACGCCCCCCGGCGCGACGGTCAAGCGGATGATGACACTACACTACTACCAACCAAAACTCCGCCACAGGTTGATACTAACCCCCCTCCCCCTCCACACACACACACACATCGAGACAATCAAATAACGCCTCTAAGAGCACGCACACACACACACACACACACACAGGATCAAATGAAAGACCACTACGGTATATGGGAATGAATGAGATTAGCTTCCGAGTGCGCGCAGCGAGCGCCACGCCGCCGCCGGTCTTCACCTGCGGGCGTGGCTGTTGTCTGCGGCAGCCACACTACTCTGTGCGTGGGCGTGCGTGCGTGCGTGTGTGCGTGTGTGTGTGTGTGTGTGTGTGTGTGCTGCAGAACGCGGGGGGTGGACGTGAGGATGTCCAGTCCCAGTGGCATCATCTCGATAAACACTGCCGTGGGTTCATAGCAGCGGCGGCAGCCGTTCAAAAAAATAACTTATTCCAAAATAATTTGGCCAAAACAATAAATGAAATAAATACACAAAAACAAAGGCGTTTATGCCATAGGCAGCGGAGAGCGGGGCGGAGGGCCGGCCAATAGAGAGGCACATCGCATCGCATCGCCGCCCTGACGCAGCACGCGGAACACAACACATATGGGGCCCAAATAACCCCCCCCCCCCCCCCCTCGTCCCCCCGGACCCGCCCCTGCGCACCCATTTCACGCCTTACTCAATTTGAGACAAGCCACTGGCTGCGAATATGTTGGCAGTGCGATTGTTCACACAGAGAGGAGAGCGAGAGAGAGAGAAGGGGGCACACGATGAAATGACACGGGACACAGAGAGAGAGAGAGAGAGAGAGAGAGAGCAACGAGGAAACGAGAGGAGACGAGGGTGGAGAGGGGGGAGGGGGGCAGAGCGGCACAGCAGCGGAGACCCGGGGACATTTTTTCTAGTAATTTATGGCAAGTCAAGGAACAATTCAAATTGCGGTCTGTTCTGCGGGGGCTCTCTTGGGCGGCGGGGATGGAAACGGCGGATAGCGTATGGAGTGCGAGGGAGAGGGCGTGATGTGGCGCTGTCCTCCTCACATGTGTGTGTGTGTGTGTGTGTGTTCTCTGACCCAGCGGAGCCAAGCCCAGACCTTCCCCCCTCCCCTTTTTACTGTGAAATCACCCTGCCATCTCGCCGCCCACCCGCTCGCTCGCTCGCTCCCACCACATCTGACCACTTCTCTTCGAGAGTACCCCCACCCATTCCTTCTTCCTTCCTTCCTTCCTCCCCCCTGTTCCCCTTCACACTCACGATTATCGGGCACGCTGAAGTAGTTTGGGCGGAATAAAAAAATCGCACAGTGCCACTTTCCTATTTTCTTCCCCAATTGTCAACTCGAAGTGAATCAATTTTATTCCTAAGCGTCCCGAGTGCACCCCCCCCCCCTTACCACCACACACACACACACACACACGCCTGTGCCCCGTCCACGCCAGTCCAGACGACGCGGAGGGGCATGGAGGGGGGCAGCTCTGGCCATACTATTTGATGAGACATTCTTGGCAAGATTACGTGATGCCGTCTGTCTGCGCGGCACGCCAGGGGCGTAAAGGGTTTGGGGAGGGGATCGCCAGCAGCCAGCAATGTGCATCATCATCTCCACACCACCAGCCCGACCCGCAGCCTCCGCCCCGCGCGCACGGATTGGTCCAGCAGCGCCACGCCAAATTATATATATTTTTTTTTCCTTCATTATTTCTCATTCGCGCGAGAAAAACGCGAAAAAAGGAAGTGAATATCCACTCGTCTGCGGGGATGGGCCCGGAGGGAAGGGGGCGGGGAGAGGGGCCGGGTGGTGAAAGACTGGCTGGCTGACACTTGCTCAGCGGCCACATTAAAATCGCATTAGCGACAAGAGAGCTTGGTGGGGGCCTCTCTACTCTCTCTCTCTCTCTCTCTCTCACGCGCACACACTTATTGCCAAAGCCGTGCGGCAGAGAGACAAGGACGACAAATCATCAACAGAGAGCCACGCCAAAAGAGCGAGCAGCAGCAGCAGCAGCGATTTCGGTTGCCAATTTTCCCTCAAACGGAAAGGCAAAGGAGCTTCCGCCACGACGCCTCCGCGCCCCTCGCGCCTCCGCGCCGCCAAGATGGTCCTGTTTCTCTTCGTCGCCTCGGGGCCCGCGTCGGCAGCAGGGCGACCTTACGTCCTCCCCGCCGCCCCAACACACGCCCCCACCCAGCATCCGACGCCCGGGCCCTTAAAACGGCGGCATATCGAATGGACGAGGCCCGGCCGCGGAATTCAAAGGACGCCAGTTTATGAGTCAATAACGCGGGGCCATCACGCGCCGCTTACGGCCCGCAAATATCACAATTTGCCCCTCGATATCAGCGGCTGAGCCTCCGCGGCTTTTCCCCAGCGAAGCAGCTTTTAAAATGCACAGCAAAAATTTTTAAAAACAAAAAATAAAGGCAAAAGAACAACGAACAAAAAATGCAGTCTGTAGGGCCGCGCAGAACAACACTCGACCACCGCCACCCCACAGGCTTCGACAACAAGGTGTCGGTAGCGATCCGTCCGCTGGAAACCAAACTCCCCGCCAGAGAGCGCCACTTCTCCGCTCGCGGGCACCCCTTTGACGGCAGCAAAGTTGATGCCCAGCACCGCTGCTGGTTCGCACCCAATTAAACCATCCCCTCCCCCCTCCAAAAAAGGGAGAAAAGTACAACAAAAAAAAAGAAAGGGAAAGAAAAACGGCCAACTCCGATAATAAATATCGAGCAACTTGAGGACGGGCGAGACGTCTGGCGGCGGCCTTTGCGGCTCGAACGATATCATTTAACTCCTGTCTCCAGAAGCCTATTAGCAGCGAGACGCCCAATTTAATCCCTTAACCCGCTCCTCCGCATTTTTATCATTCTCTTCTCTCTTTCTTGTCCTCCCCTCTCCACCCTTCACCGCCTCTCCGCGGGGGCCCGCTTGTCACCACCTCATTTCTCCCCGGCGAAACTTTTATCCGGCATCTGTCCCGGGAGGATATCGAACCTCAACCCCATCCCCGGCTGCTTAGACATTTAAATGAGACGGCAGGGTGAGCCGAGCACACCGACAGAAAGCTAAAAAAAAAATAGGTAATCGGCTGGATAACTCGACTATCGAGTAAACCACTCGACGAAGCAAAGTCGGACACTCGACGATCCGAATCGACCGCTTGTGCGATCCAAGTAACTCGCCAAGTCTGAGTCGGCTCCTACCACCCAGCTCCTACCAGTCAGCTCGTATCACCCAGCTCCCAGCTCCTAGCAGCCAGCTCCTACCAGTCAGCTCCTACCAGCCAGCTCCAGAGCCAGCTCCTACCACCCAGCTCCTACCACCCAGCTCCTGACGCCGTCTCTGTCTGGTCAGGCACGTCTCCTCCTCCTCTTTCATTACCGCAACTTTTCGGGGGGCCGGCAGAGGGGCCGCTGTCGCCGCCATTATCCCTATCGCATGGCCTCCTTAAATACACTTAATTCTTTTCCTTTGAGCCCCGCCTCCTTGCCGCCGCCGCGACCCCTTTTATTTCGCCATTAGCGCCGACTCCAGTCGCCACGTGTTGGCATCAATTGTCGGCGACTTCATTTCGCTCCTCTTTTCCTTGTTTGATCTCCGCCGCCGCGAGGCCACCGTTCGGCAGGCAACGGCGAGCGCGGTGGTAAGACGAAGAAAGGGAACAGGATGTTGCGGTCCAAGGAGGAAGAGGAGAAAACTAAAATGACCCTTCCCGTCGTTCGAATCAATCTCCGCACGGGGAAGTCGTATAGGCAACGCGAACCAACTCCCGCAAAAAAAAACTTGTGAAAATGGCGTTACTGTGAGCGCATTTACACAGCCTCTCCTGTAAAAGACTAATCCAGCAGTCAGCCAGCCAGGGTCTAGCCGCAGAACCTCTGAAAGAGGCGGCAGCAGCAGCGGGACTGGGTGTGGAGAAAACAGAAACAGACTAGTGAAGTGGCCGCGCCCCCTCCGTCCCCGCCCCGCTCAATGGGCGCGTTGCTGTTTGACACCCCGGCCGAGGGACTTTAGACGCGAGTCGTGGCGCGGTGGCGCGGCGGCGCGGCTTGTGGCGGTTTGGCGGCGCACTCAACCGGACGGAGCATGGCCGCGCGCGCGCCCGCCTCCCAAAAGAAGAGGGAAAAAGTCAGGAAGATCCTCGAGGCCAACCTACACCGCCAAGAGAGTCGGCGGCGGCGGCGTCCTCGGAGGCAAACCTTTCCCTTAATACGCTCCTCTTGTGCAGCATCTGCTGAAAAGCCGGAGACGCGGCTTGACCAGCAGTTCATGATGGGTAAGTCGGTGACAAGACGATCACAGGTTTACTTTCCTCCCCACACGCTGCTCTCGTGGCCGGCGCACAGCGACACATAGGTGGGCCCAACTCGCACCGGCAGAACGGCAGCCAAGGACAATGGCAGAAGGGGCGGAGGGGGCGGCAGAGCGGAAGCGGGGGAGGACGAATTAAAACGGCCCTGCCCACATTTATACACCATGTTGGGATCGTGTCGCGGACATCGCCTGCTGAATGGTAATCACAGTCCGAATAATTACGAGAAAAGGACAACGCCGCGCAGGACACGGGAAGGGAGAGAGAAATAAAATTCGGGAAGCGGGAGGAATAAAAGAAAAGGTGGGGGGGAGAACGATGTCGAAAAAAAAAAAGTGCGGAAGACAAGTGCTAGGGTTAATTTGAGAGGGTAATTTAGGAAGAAAGACGAGAAGAGCCGCAGTCGGAGAACAGGGAGGACGAGGTGAAAGGAGAGGAAGACGGTGAAGGACTGCGGGCAGAAAAGGTGGAAATAAGGAAGTCGCGGAGTTCGGGATCGGCCAGGCGTGGCGTTGGGGCGCCGACCCCGCAGAGGGGAGCCAGGCGAGGCCACCGCATCGCGTCACACCTTCAGACAGCATCGACCCTTCCGCACAGAACCAAACAGAAAAATAAAAAAAAGCCCTGGAGGCGCTGACTGGAGGCACACTGGAGGCACCGCCCCCGCGGTGCATCAACGGCTACGTTACGGTCAAGCACCCGCGCATAGCTCGCCCAGTATTGGGCCGCGAGATTATCATATCCCCGCAGAATCTGTTCTACGACCTCATCCCCCCCCCCCCTCCGCGCCATTTTTTCGTTTCATCCCCTCCGACCGCGCGCCGCCTCATCAACCCGCGAACTAAACCCATACCGCAACGACGAGAAATGAAAATGAACACACTGGTAAAAACGTTAAAAAAAAAAACGGGGCAGCGAGAAGAACAAAAAAAGGAAAGGAGAAGGAAGAAAAGAAGCTGCGCGCGGGGCGATCTAACTTTATTGCAAATTTCCCCGGGCAGCATCACCTCGATTGGGCCAACGCCCACTTTTACACCCCCCCGCCTTATCATCCCGCCGAGTATTCCCGGCCGTTTTATACTTTCGGGAATGACGTCAGATGTATATACATATATATATGCCGCCTATTGTCTCTTCCCTTAGTTTTCACAATAAAAAGAAATAACGAAGAAATGTCCGCGCGCGCTCGGGCTTATTAAGGCGGGGGCCGCGAGATAATATCAGGAGGAGCCGCCGCTCCGCCGCCGCTCCGCCGCCGGGATTGAGTCGACTTCTCTTTCGTGACAAGAGGCCCTCGCTGGCGATGCCGCCGTCACCGCCGCCAAAAAGAGTTCGGACGGCTCGAGGTGACGACAACACCGGCCGCGGTATACCGCCGCGTGCCAGTCTGCACACAGTCACATACGCCGCGCACATTCGCAACGGAATCACTAAGGAAAAACAATGTCGGCATTTAAATATCGATGTGCCCCGCTCCGCAGCTTCCCCCACTAGGACCCCTCCATTTCTGACAGGGCACTCACCACTGCGGCCTTCTGCCACCAGTTTGACAACCCCTCCTCCCCGCGGCGTGGCCCCTCGGCGGCCCCTCGGCTGCCCCTCGGCCCGGTCAGGCGGGGCGGCAACAGCAGCAGCAGCAGCCAGAGGCCTGCTGCTGGTACGAATTAAGGGAGACCAAGTTATTAGAGGAGCCAGACTAAATAACAAGGTGCGGCGGCGGGGAGCAGGCGGCCGGGGCAGCCGGCAGCAGCACGGGCGCCGGCACGGGCGGCGGGGCGCAACTTGTGAATATTCGGCCGCTCGAAGAAGGTGCGAATTGGAATGAGGCGAGAGGGCATTTAGGAGGCCGACTGGGGATGATCGCCCCCAGCCTCCGCCTCTCCTCCCACCCTCCCGCCCTCACCCTCCTCCACCTCCCGCCCTGCCAGCCTCGTGATGATCAATCCCCAGGGGGGCTGCTGGGGCCGCCGCCGCCGCCACCGCCGCCGCTCCAACTAGCAGCACGCCGGCAAACGACACTACGGAAGGCACAACAAAAACCCCGGCCCAGGAGGGGCATAAAATCGAGATAATCACCAGTTTCGGGGGGCCGCCGGGGGGCGTCAAACTGGACGCGCGTGACGCCGCGTTAAAAATGCACGGGGCCCGACGCGCGGCGCGGCCGCTGGACCGCCTTCCTTATTCATACTAATGACCCCCTGCAAGGCCGTTACCGCAGCGGCATCACGTTCGACTCTGCCGCTATGCCGTCGGCACGCGCGCTCACACACCGCAGGACCGCAGGACCGCAGGGGCGCCAACAACACCAGCCGTTATCAAAACCATGGACATTTTTTTTTCGAGGCCTTATCGTTCAAAAGAGGTTTGTCGGAAAAAGTCGTTTTGGCCTTTTTTTCGGTTTCCTTGAAAATTAGGCAACGAGTTCCAGACTCAAAAAAACGATTTTTTTTTCCATAAATGGGTTCTTACAAGTCTACTACAGTACTGCTACTGCTAAAAGGCAATGCGTGTTGGCATCCCGTCAGTCCAGCTACCAGCGCGCCCCACACACACACACACAGCTCTGTAACGGCCCGCAGGACCGCAGGAGCGGGCGCGGCCATCTTTGTCAGTTCAAAATTACCGCCGCGCGCCGCAACGCAGACTACCAGATTCAACACACCGTGCCGTGCCCGCGGACCCCCCGCCGACCGACCGCAGGCCCCCCGCCGACCCCCCGCCGACCCCCGCGGACCCCCCGCGGACTCCCGGAAGCCACACCGGACTGCCCGGACGGACTAGGGCCGCGCGGGCGGACGGACGGACCGGCAAAACACTCGCATCCCGCGGCGGCGCCTATCTGACAACGCCCACCCAAACCCCCGCCCACACCGCGGCAGCTTTCTGCCATTAAAAAGACGCACATTTTCCGGTGTGTTCGCATGCGAGTGTGTGAGTGCGTGAGTGTTTGCGGGGGGTCGGGGGCACATAAACGTCCCCCGATAGCCCCGCGTGTGCGACAGACATCCCAACGTATACTTCAGCCCCCGCCGCCGCGTATGCAGCCGACCTGTTCTCCCCCTCCCCTTTCAACACACACACACACACACACACACACACACACACACTCACAGAGCGAGCACCTCTCGACCGCCGCCGCTATCCCGGCCGAATAAAAAGAAATCACAATTTGTGGTCCCCCCGCGAATTACAGCTTTCGCCACCTCATTTGCGTCAACTCGCCCCCATGGAACCACATAGCCAGGTTGTTTTTGTTGTTGTTGTTGGTGGTGGTGGGGGCGAGTTCAGCGGTGCGGGGCGCCGGCGTCGTCATCGGCTCCAAAAACTTTCCAGTTCAGCAAAAACATTTTCTTTTGTTTGCAGACGGCGGTGCGGCGGCGCTGGCCGTCCAACAACAACAACAAAAAGAGCGCGTCTTTATGGCGGCTTGTTTTATTAATGAAATGGATCCATTACTGCCTCACCTAGTGATTATGCTGCTGCTGACCCGATCACACCCCGTACACACACACACACACACACACACAGAAAGAGAGAGAGAGAGAGAGAGAGAGAGGAAGGGGCGGACAAGGGCTCTGAACAGAGACAGACCGAAGCGGCGGTGGGCGTCGCGATTTTTACGCGCGCACGCGTTATACTCCACGCTCTTCACCTTTTTTTTTATTACGGAATAAATAAGTGTCGAGGAAGTTGTGCTCTCTCTCTCTCTCTCTCTCTCTCTCTCTCCCTCTCTGGCCAGGTCATCCAATGCCACACCGCACCAGTCATATCTCCTCCCCACCACCAACATTATATTTATATTTTTTTCCCTCCCTATGGCGACCAAGCAGTAAAATGCGAGATAAAAATTTTTTAAAAAAAGGCACAAACTCTGCTGCACGTCATGGCCAAAGAAAAACATGTGCGTTCGCGTGTGGAGTAACAGCTGTTGAGCCGCTCCGCAAGCTCTGATCCCAATCCCAGTCAGATCACACACACACACACACACACACACACAGCGTGTGCTGCTGCTGCAGACAGGAGACATACCGCCGTGCAGGATAGGCAGCCCGCCTGCACTCCGGCCGGGCGCACTGCCTACCCCGGGCCTCACAGGCGGCAGCTGATGCACTGTACAGGTACGTCAGTGCACGCTACCTCTCCCTCGCTCTCACTCTCACTCTCTCTCTCTGTCTCTCTTTCTCTCTGTCCCCTACCCCCCTCCCACACACACATACACACACACACACACACGCCGTCGTTGCCCACCGCGGCGCCGCACCGTTTACGAATTCCACACGCGGCCGCGCAAAAATTGAGCGCCACTCTTTGGGCGAGGCGCGGTGCGAGAGAGAGAGAGAGAGAGAGAGAGAGAGAGAGAGAGAGAGAGAGAGAGAGACCAAGGTGGACACTTCCGATGGGCAAACCGAGCACACATGCACACACACACACACAAGCAGGTGTCGGAAAGAGGGCTTTTTCCGCGGTCACGGAACACGGAAAGTAAAACAAGGAAAAAAAAAAAGACTAGAGAAATATTGTAAACAATACGTGGAAGAAGCCGGGCGGGCGGGCAGCGCAGAGAAAGGGGTTGGGTGGCCCTAAGAGGGGCCGGGCGATACGATCCCCCCGCGGGGCCCCGCGGCCCCACCGCGATACACACCGCCACATTTGCATACCGAAGGGCGCTCTCTGTTCACCCTCGTTTTTTTTCCCCAACCCCCCGCGCCCATCCTCCTGCCTTTTCTTCTTTCTCTGTCCCTCACTCCTCGCCACACACAACGACAGTCTCTCTCTCTCTCTCTCTCTCTCTCTCTCTCTCTCGAATTTCAACAGCATTCATGATATCTGGCGCGGGCGGCAGCAGCGGCGGCGGCAGGGCCGCGTTGTTTGTGCTTCGTGTTGAATAATACCTGGGCGCGTTAAGAGTTTTGGCGCCCGCCAAACGCATTCGAGAGGCGTCTCTCCACCGCCCCGCCGCCCTCCAGCCTTCGAGAGGCGCCCCTCTGCCGCCCCACCGCGCCCTCCGGCCTCGCCGCACCCGTTTTGCGTATTTCAACGCCGAACAACGAAATCCTCCCTCCTCCTTCTCCCTCCTCCCTCCTCCCTCCTCCTCCTCCCTCCTCCCTCCTCCTCCTCCCTCCTCCTCCTCCTCCCTCCTCCTCCTCCTCCCTCCTCCTCCTCCTCCTCCTCCTCCCTCCTCCTCCTCCTCCTCCTCCTCCCTCCTCCTCCTCCTCCCTCCTCCTTCGGCAAGTCCCCCCCCCCGCCCTTTCCTATGCGCCACAGACACACGAACGTCTCAGCCCCGCACGGCCGGCCGCCGCCACCGTCTTGGAAAAATTTTGTCATTTATATACATCGCGTCAGAGCGGAGCGCTCTTTCCGACAGCCCGCGAACAGTAGGCCTCCGACCGCCTCCGACAGCCTCGGCCCGCACCGCAGCGGCGGGGACCGGAGGCGAGCGGCGCTGCACTGGAGAGGAGAGATCGCTTGCTGTACACGGCGCGACCATAACCCCTAATTTTTGTCTTGCACGGAGCAAAAAAAGAAAACAGTAAAGTAAAGTACACATGGTCGAGTATATTTTTAATATTTTTTTTTCCAGCAGAAGGAAAGTATCAGAGAGCTATCTCCGTATACGTGCACACACACACACGCACCCACACACACACAGGTGAAAGGGACGGCGCGCACGCGTCGTGCATCCCCATCCCTCCCCCCCCCCCCCCCCCCGGCAAGGCGAAATAATTCGCGAGAGGATAGCGGCGGCGGCGGCGGCGGCGGCGCAAACGCAAGGCGAATACAGGCAGAAATTATCGCGGTGCGAGCGGCGATAAATATGCCTCCAAACTATAAACACGTCCGGGCTGTGTGTGCGACACAACGCGCGACAGAGACGCGGCCGGCGAGCGAGAGAAAGAGAGACAGAGAGAGAGAGAGGAGGGGGGGGAGAGAGAAAGGGGATAAGAAGGGAGGCCGCGTGTGCCGTACACGCGCGCGTACCTTCCCAGCCTCCCCGCAACAAATCTCGAGTGAGTCCCCAGCCGAGAGGAGGCCCCACGCCGCCACGCCCACCCAACATACTACCGGGGACCCCGGCGGGCCACCATCGGCCACCATCGTGCTCCCATCAGAGCACACTTTATGAAAAAAAAATTATTAGTGCTTTCAAAAAGATTTATACTAAAATAAACTTTGCAAAAAATAAATGAGACGTTTTTAAAAATATTACCAGTTTAAAAAATAGCATGTAACACTTCTAAAATTTTATTTAAAAAAATTCCCTCGTCCTTCCGTTTGGTTTTACTCTCTTCCTGCCAATACGCACTATTATACATCCCCGCGCCGCAGTACAGCGCATTCCTACCAGCGGAAAACGGACAAACCGCGCTATTCGCAGTCGCGCGCCTAACTGTACATAACCGTGCTGCGGAGAGATTCGTGGAAGCGCCGAGGAGCGCGCGAGCTGCTCGAACAGCAGCGGCGGCAGCGCCACACAGCCGTAGCCAGCACACAAAACGATGCTGCCGCTGCCGCTGTGCACTTGAGGGCATGTATGTTAACACTTGACCGTGCGAGGCTCTGTGTGTGTGTGGCGCAGAAACAATACAGACCGCACCAACACGACGACGTTATGCGTACAAAACTTTTACCCCCCACCGAGCCCTGCCGGGGCCCTGCCGGGGCCCTGCCGGGGCCCTGCTCATGCCCTTCCTGTAGTGCTCCAGGGCCCCGCAGCGCCCCGCCTACCTCCTCCATCACCGCGGAGGCGCCGCTGTTTCCTTGCGGTTAGCGAACACAAGCAGTGGCAGGCAGCAAGAAAACATAAATAGAGCAGTATGGCACGAACTAGCAGCACCGCCACCACACTCCCGCTCTCTCTCTCTCTCTCTCTCTCTCTAGCTCTCTCTCTCTCTCTCTCTCTCTGTCTCTCTCTCTCTTTCTTCCGTATACTCTACCATCTCTCTCGCACACCTGTTGCAGACTGACCCATCGCCGTCGCCGTCCGCACCGCACTTGTGCTTCACTAATCCGCCATCGCTTAGCATCAGTACGCACTTTCAACTTCGTCTTTTTTTTTTAAAGAAAAAGAGTTATTTTCTCCTCCTCGCTTCCCCTCCTTCTCCCCCTTTCCTTCATGGTATCTTCCCTTTCTCTCTCTTACTACTTTCATTTTTTTTCCTCAGCAAAAGAACACGGTGCGGGACGGCGAAGACGCGCCAAGTATTTGAACCCGCGCCGCCGCGGCGACTTCCAGAACAGCAATAATAATTATCACGGGGCCTTATCGTGACAAACACCGGAACTGCGGGGAGAGAGAGAGAGAGGGAGAGAGAGACATCCCTCACAATACTACCGCTACCGCCGCTCAACAACGCCACATAATTTAACGCAATGGCCGCGAAGATTGCGAGCGGATGACAAAAGTTGGGGAGAGAGAGAGGAAGAGAGGGAGAGGAAGGGAGAGAGAGGGGGAGGGGAGGAAGGGTAGGAGAGGGAGAGAGGAAGGGCGGGGGTGGTTTTGGTTGCACCGCCGCCACCGCCTCGCGTTATGAGAACAATTAGGGGGAGAGCTAGACGCTAGACGCCGGCTACTTCGGTAGGAATACATCAGGAAGCGGAAGGCTGCCCCCCGCCGCCCTTCCTCCTGCTCCCCCTCCCTCCCTCGCTTCCTACCCTCCCTTCCCCCTTCCTCCAGCAGCAGCAGGCCGGCTGTCACGAGACGTCCCCACAAACCCCGTCGCCTTTTACCAGCAGCGACCGCGGCGCTGCCCAGTCAAACTGTCTACGATACGGCAAAGGGGGCCGAAAAATAGCCTCTGGTCAGGAAGGACCCAGACCACAAGGGCCTGCTCGGGGAGGCCTGCACACCTACCGCCCGCTACCGCCCCACACAGCCCGGCGCTGCCCCTAGCCTGACCCCGCCGGCTTCTAATTGGCGTGACATGTTGCAGGACTGGACGGCGCATCGGTGCGCACTAGCGCGCCACCCCCCCTCCACTCCACTCCCTCCTCCACCCCCTCCTCCCGCCGTCACCGACAAGGGCACCCCGGGCCGAAATAGCACCCCCCCCCCCCCCCCCGCAAACTCCGCCACACGACGCGCGGCGGGTTATTTTTCGGCGGGACCTCCTCGTCAGGCAGGTGAGGCGCTGCAAGAGCAGCTCTCGACACAAACATTTGTACGTCGGGCCGATTTCCTACTCCCGCCGCACCCCACGGCGGCGGCGGCGGCAGCAGCGGCAGCGGAGTCTACTGCGGAAACATCTCCAGCCCCCCAGAGTTCCGATGGGCCGCCGTCGTCGCCGACGTCAAAGAGGAAGGCAGCGTCTGCGAAAGGGGTGAGGGGGACGGGAAGGGGAAGGGGAAGGGAGGGGGGAGGGAGAGGGGGCGTCACAAAAACAAGTCGCATTGTGCGCACACAATAGATATCTAACAAGAGGCCGCGAGTCGCGGAAACTGCAAGGCGGCGGAAATCGCAGCAAAAGGAAGGGGTTGCGGGAGGGGAAGGGGTAGGGGAGGCGGCGCGCCGGTACAACCCCCACGGCACGCCGCCGCCGATGCCGCCGCCGATGCCGCCGCCGCCGCCGGGGCCCCTCGGCAGCAGAGGCAGGGGAGAGTATTTGAACCCGCGGCGGCGGGTGTGCGAGTGTCCGCGGGCAGCTCCTCGTCATCAGCAAACGCATGCAGCCGCCGCGATAAACCGCTTACACTTCGCGCCCCGCGGCTTCGCACGCCAATCCATCAAGTGCGCTCTCTCTGTCTCTCTGTCTCTCTCTCTCTCTCTCTCTCTCTCTCTCTCTCTCTCTCTCTCTCTCTCTCTCTCTCTCTCTCTCTCTCTCTCTCTCTCTCTCTCTCTCTCTCCTCTCTCTCTCTCTCTCTCTCTCCTCTCCTCTCGCCCTCTCTCCCTCGCCCTCATCCCCCGTGTCGCCCCCTGTCTGTCTGTCTGTCTCTCTCGCTCGCTCGAAGCACGTTCGTCCCCGGGATTCCAGGGCCGTTACCATACACAGAGCCGCTGCTGGTCGTGGTGCTGGTGCCATCTCCAGCCAGGCAGGCCTATGGAGAGCGAGAGAGACAGATATGGAGAAAGAGAGAGACAGATATGGAGAGCGAGAGAGACAGAGACACGGAGAGCGGGCGCTTTTCGCGCCTGGCAGGGTCCGTAGCATCACGTGACGCCATAACACGCAGTCCGCGAATCTCTGCGCGAGCACACACACTCACACACACACACACACACGCCACACACACACACAGCCTCCGTGAAAAATAGAGACAAACCCGACTAGGTGAGGGAAAGGCCATCTCTGCGGCATCGCCGTGCGTAAGAGGGAGAGGGGGAGAGACCGCACCGGGGTGTCACGTCACGCAAATGGAAGCTGGGGCCCCGGGGGGGGGGGGGGGGGGATGCCATCAATGGTCAGGGAAAATGTTCCACGCACGTCATTTTGTGCCGTCGTGGAAAATAAGCATCACGTGAGCAAACGCCACTCGCAAAATAAGGGGCGCCAAAGCTTTTAGTCGACATTCTAGTCCGTTCAAATTATTATGGACTTCGAGAATTTATTTTTTTAAGGCTAAATTCTCACCTCGCCGTGCATTGTGGTGTACGACAACATAAATAAGATATCAAAAGGGGGGGGGGGGTCGGAGGAGGGGGCGCTATTGCCCCCCTCTGCAGAGCGAAAGAGAGAGAGAGTGCACGCGCGAGGGAGAGAGAGAGTGAGAGAGCGTGACGCGCGGGCGTCAAACTTTGCATAGCATTCGAATGGGAGAGGACGCGGCGGCGGCGGCGAGTTCAGAAGAAGTTAGGGCACCATAAAAAGCTATTTTACAGTTACATGCCTCATAAATATGTAAACACGTTCCGCCGCTTCCATTCTTCCCACGCCACCTGTCTTTATCCGGGCGCATACATGTGGGCGCTATGCTGCTGCGGCCCTTTCTTTCTTTTTTTTTTCCTTTTTCTGTTCTCTCCTCTGTCTCTCTCTCTCCCTCTCTCTTTTCTTCCTGCACTGTCCGCGCGTTCCCTTTGCAACAGCAGCAACAACAACAACAACAACGGCCCCCACAGCGTTTCAGGTAACGACAGACGTTTCTCGCGCGCGCGTGTGTGTGTGTGTGTGTGAAGGGGGCCTAGGCGCGTGCGCGCGCCAAAACTGGAGGGGGCGTGGCGCTAGAAGATGTCAAGTAAAAAAAAAATAAAAGGCAAAACCGAAATTTTAACTACCTCAAAAAGTGTTTTTCTCGAAAACTGTCAAGGACACTCAAGGACAACCCCCCTCCACCCCCACCCCCCTCAAAAAAAATTAATAAATAAATAAACAAAAAAAATTATAACAATAATCAGTTTGAACCAAAACTTATTTTTTTCAAATAAGAATACTCCGCCCTCCCCGCCTCTCCAGTGTCCGGGCTGACCACACACGCACACAGCGCACGGCGGCATGATTAGGGATCCCCCCCCCCCCCTCTCTCTCTCTCTCTCTCTCTCTCTCTCTCTCTCTCTCTCTCTCTCTCTCTCTCTCTCTCTCTCTCTCTCTCTCTCTCTCTCTCTCTCTCTCTCTCTCTCTCTCTCTCCCTCTCTCCCTCTCCCTCTCTCTCTCTTGCTTAGAGAAATAATGAAAGGGTTTAAGCGGCGGGCTCCCGCGTCTCTGCGAGGCTTGCGAGGCTTGCGCGCCCTTCAGCCTTCAGCCGGCCGGCCGCCTTCGGCCCCCGGGAGCTTTGGGATATCTGACGGTCAGCAGCAGAGGCGGGGCCCCCGAGGGCTGCCCACCCGGCCTCCTGATTTGTATGCCGCGCCGGCAGCCGAAACGGAACCGAATACATCTCGGCCATTTGCGTTGCCAAGACAAACCGACTGGTCAGCGGCTTAATTAGATATTCCGGCCGGTGACCAGAACCCTTTATGCACACTCCGGCGAACTAATTCCACAAAAGAAAATCCCCTCGCGGGCCGGGGAGGGGCGGAGTGGTGGCGGCGGCGGCGGCGCGACGCGACGCAGGGCCTCCGGGGGGTTAGAGAGAGAAGGGAACACACGAAACTAATCAAACAAGAAACACAACACAGAAAGACAAATCAAGTCCAGGCTAGACCCCGGGACAGAGTGAGAGAGTGCGTGGCGCGGCTGCCCTCTCTCTCTCGCTCCGTCTCTCCACTGCCCCTATCCCATTCAGCCGCCCCCCACCGCCACCGCCTCCCTCAAAGGTACATCACGTCGGCAGAGAGCCCGCATTGCGGCTGCCGAGACCTCTCTTTCTTTTCAGCAACAACAACAGCAGCAACTTGCGGCGGCGGCAGAGCGATGCCGTATGTGCTGTTGCAGTATCGCGACTGCAACTTTCGTCCTTTTTATTATTTTAAAGCACCAAGTAGCCTTAAAATTCAGTATTGTTTAAATTTTGTTTCCTTGGATGCACGTCTTGTAGTGGACTTCTCCAAATAAAATTTTATGGATAAAAATAATTAGTACAGTATGGCAACAACAAAAAAAAATTAATTACTAGGCTTTAAATAGTTTTCTTCTTCAAAAAACTACAAGTACATTTTTTTAAAATTGAAATATTCATTTTGGACTGTATTTGACTTTTTAAAACTACAAATTTATTTTTTTTTCTCCTTGCACATAATACCGTTGTACAGTCGCCAGGGGGAATGCGAGAAGAATAATCAGCACAAGTAGTGGCCTCGGCACCACCTCGGCACGGCCGTCCCCTTGCGGACCCCCTGCAGACCCCCTGCAGACCCCCTGCAGACCCCCTGCAGACCCCCTGCAGACCCCCTGCAGACCCGCGCTGGTTTGAATCTCGATGGATTCGTGTTGACTCCCCTTCCTCTTCCCGGCGGCAGCCGTGCAGGGCCCAGCGGTGGGGGCCCTGCGGCCCGCCGTGGCTGCGTCCCCGTGTCCACTCGCAAACGATTCGCCGCGCGCGCGGACACATAGAAAACGGGGCGGGGCGACGGGAGGTCAGCCGGACAGCACGGGACAGCACGGGACGGCACGGGACAGGGTGTTTGCTCTGGGCCCGCCGGGCCAGGGCAAAGTCTAGCCCCGCACCGCACGGCCCCCGCAAATCTAAATAATTCCTGATGTCCCTCTGGTCTGCACCCACCGCCGCCACGACGACTGCCTCCCCCCCCCCCTCCCTCCCTTTCTCCTCCGGCGCACCACCCCTACCCAAACCCGTCAAGCCCCCTCCCTCCCCTCCCTCCCTCCCTGCCTCTCCACCACAAGATAATCAATGATGAAGCTTAGGTCAAAAAATAAAACATTTGTAACAAGAAACCACAAAATATACAAGAAAAGCAAAAAAAAAAGCAAACCAACTTTGTCAGATATTAATCAACAACAGTATTTTTGAAGACTCAAATTGAAAATAAAATTTTGAGTAACATTTCTAGATGTTTAAAGTACTGTCCTGTATTGAACTGGTCTATGCATGGTTAACAAACAATTATTACAAATTTTTTCTAATAAAAAAGATACATACATATCTTTTAGATATATATGCAACAAGTGTACACATGTTCCAGGAAAATAATTGATGGCTGCATGGGTACACAATTCAAAACGGTCAAACCAAACGCATTTACAGTGATAATGTCAAAGTAAAGTCGAGAATCGACAATCCAAGTGCAGCACAGAGGCGAAAATTTGACAAAACGTATGCCTGCTAATCTCCAAAGTTATTCTTCACACAGGACACATCCCAAAGGCCCACTAACTTCACTACACAGGGGACACGCATAACCTTCTCTATGTTGTGTTATTAATTCAATTGTTTTAATCATACTGTCTGTATTAGTTTTAAATTAAAGCAAGTGGCGAACCAATATCCATTTTATTTAATTTAGGCATAAAAATATATTGACACAACAAACCCGCACCAAAAGAAACAAGTTCGATCGCTTGATGCAGTTTTCAACATTGTAATCAAAGTTCACAGGCAATCGAAACCAAAGTAGAGACAAGTATGGTCAATAATAAGGTTCCATTAAGGTAAGTTGTTGTTAAATACTCCCTCGCTAAAACCCCTGTCGATTTCGGTGATAACATTCAGATAAATCTGAGGGAAAACAGCAATGTGACAGAACAGCCTACAGTACACAAAGTCATTGAAAGTGGGCGTAGTCATATTAGAACGATGAAACTGAGAACCCGAAACATGGCGAATCCTAACCTCTCATAAAAAAAACTACGGCGCGAGAAGATCGGGTATGCATCAGCGACGTAAATAAGTTTATCGGTGGAAAAACTATAGAGAACATAACCTCACCTGAAAGGCTCGATGCCCTGAGTCCGGGGTCCTCAAATACAGTGTCAGCAGGCATTCGTCGACAGGATCCCACACAAACAACATGTCATCGTTGCACACCATCAGATTCTTCGTTTTCGTTTGCTGCGCGGGCAAATGCTGCCGTAATTTACGAAATATTTCATGGTTATTCAAGCCCAAACGGTCGGTTGAAAAAGCCATGTTTACACGATTCTACCGAAACTCATCGACCGGCGCGAAAGGCGTAGTGGGCGTCTCCTTCTCACGCCCACAAAAGAGACGTCTTTCTCCCTCGCACAAACAAGCGACTTTCAGCTGTCCTGATCGACAGTGGCACCAACCTCAAAACCGAAAGGTCACACTAGGATGTTGATTCAAACGTCGTCGTAATATTTTGTTTGCGATCCAAAATTTCGATCACATTTTTAAAAATATATGATTCTACATTAAAATTTTTCCGCCTCTGTACACAACTTTTTACTTTGTCCGGAACTGGTGACTTTTAGCGCGCGGACAAACGGAAGGCGCGAGTTTTCAAACTTCTTCGTGGCTCCGTGCGGCCGCTTCAAAGACGTTTATCTATGAACTTTGTGCCGACAACACCTTAACATCTACAAGGAAACGAGTTCTTCGTGCCAAATAGCTTTCAGAAAATTTGTCAGATATACGATCCCTGAAGCTTTTCTCTCAGTTGTAGGAATGTGTGGAGTGGAAGCGCCCTTGTAACAAGTGTGCGGCAACAAGTGCGCTTACCTCCCTTGCCTTTTCATTCGGTGGAGGGAGCAAAAAAATCGAATTTCAAATTTGAGAAATCACTATCAACAACAATTATTTTTTTTTTCAAATTTCGAGTTTCAACATTAAAAATTAATTAAAACAAGAAGGTTTTTTTTTCAAAACTCAGAGCGTCTGCATATCCCCCCCTCCCCCCTTTTCCTTGCTGTTATTTCGCGTTAAAGAAACTTGTCGTCTGTCTCTCTCCCACTCCTTCCAGGCAGTGCGAGAGACAAGGACAGAACCAGTGTCTTCCGGGCGCGCTCGGCCCCGTTGTCGCAGCGCCGCCGCCGCGCCTCCGCCTCCTTCAGGTCGCATCGCAATTTCTCCCCCATCCATTGCGAGGAAGGCAACTGCAATAAAGAACTTCTCCTTAATTTTCGCAGCGCGTCCGTTTGCTTCCTCCGTTCTTTTTCCTTTTTTTCTCCCGCCGTCGAATAATATATTATTTTTTATGGGTTTCCTCCCCTGGCGCGCGCTTCCGCTGGCGGTGGCCGCCCGCGGACCGCTGCCGCCGGCCCTCGCCGGGCCAGGACCTCGCTGTGAGTGGATCTCACTTTGGCTGCGGATGTCCTGCCGAGTGCCTGCGTGCGGCCAGGGCGGGGCGTGGCGGGGGCGTGGCGGGGCGTGGCGGGGCGTGGCGGGGACCGTCCTGTGGCGTAGCCAATGATTACGACGAGATCAGGGGAAAAAATGTATTCGTCTGGAGTAGAGCAATAGTTCCTGTCGTCCGAATTTCTCATCGACTTCCCCGGCATCCGGAGGCCGCCGAAGGCCCTCCTGCTCGGGTTGGTGGAGGCCGTGGATGCAGCCGTGGGTCCTCAATGTAAACAGCAGGGGAGCCCGGCAATGATGAAGAGTCACACTTTTGCACTACGTTTGCCCACAAAACATGGCGCGGCGCGGCGGCGTGTGACTCGCTCCCGAAACTTTGCCGGTATCTCAGTCGGTGCTCGGCGTGGCTCGGCGTGTGCCGCGCCGCCGCGGGCTCAGGTTATATTTCGCCCTGTTTGTCTCCCCCGAGGAGATGTTTCGCCCGGCCCATTCATCTCCTCTTACGAACCGAATGGCGCCGCCACACACGCTTCCCCCAGGCTCCCGGACACGGCAAGTCGCGAGCCGTTCGACGCGCGTTCACATTTCAAAAGCAAAACTCCCGCGCGGGCTCGAATACCGCACTGCATTTATTCCGAGGGACACCATTTCGGGTCCGCGCAGAGTCGGATCGCGTTTTTCGGCCATCTGTTTGCGTCGCTATGAGAATGTTGTGCGGCGGCGCCGGTTACTGCCGGCGGCAGCGGCCACTATAGCCACTCCACGGCCTCCTGGAGAGCCTCGTTGTCTGCGCCGGATAATGTCACGGCCCCGTGGAGATGCCTTTCGGGCGGCGGCGGTGCGGCGGGTGACGGCCGCGGCTCATGACGATGACGGTGATGACGTCACTCCAGTCATTCCGCTGACGGCACATCGCATCGCCGTTTTCCCCCCGCGCGCACGGATTCAAAATAACCTTTTCGCGTTACGTCGGAGATGAGAAATTTCAAAGTGTCCGAGCAGCGCTGGGCGAGTGTGTGTGTGTGAGTGCTCGGAGCAGTATGGTGATCTGCCGCTCAGCACGGCCCTCAGCCGCACTCAGCACGGGCTGAGCAGCCGGCTGGTGGTGGTGGGCGGCTGAGGGCCCGGACAGCAGGGCCCAGGGTGGTGGCGGCGGCGGAAGGGCCCCCGCCGGCCCCCGGCTGCTACCGCGCTCGCGTTATGGGCTATTCAAACTAATGGGACCGAATTCCAGTCCCGCTGTTCCTCTACTTCCAGTCCATTATCATATTTTACCCCCCCCCCCCCCATCCTCATCCTCTCTGCCCCTCCTCCGTCCCCTCCCCGTGTCCCCGCGTGGCCACACCCCCGCTGGGAGCCACCGATGCACAATTCACGATTCACAATTCGCAGTTCACACCCGACGCGGTCGGCGGTGGCCGCGGCGGCGGCGGCGGCCCCTGGGATTGGACAACTACACGGCCCCCCACCCCCACACGAAGTACGTGAACACGGTCGGCGGGGCGGGGAGGTGCGGGGCTGTCAGGCGGGGCTGCCCGGGGCGGCCGCTGCCGGCACAGACCCTATCGGCCCTCGCGGCGGCCACGTCGAACGGGGTTGACGTCGAAGGGGTTCGGGGAGGCGCGGTGTGTGCGGGGCGGGCGGCCGGAGCCTCACTCGGGGCCTCGGTGGGGTAGGCAAGGGGAGAGGGGCGCCGCGCGCCGCCCGATCCGATCCGAACCGAACGCCCCTCTCGCCTCTCGCTCACCCCCATCGGGGGGGACCCGCCGGGGCGCGGTGCGGCACGGCCCGGGAGGAGGGCCGATAGATTTTGTCATCAGAAGCAACAAGTGAATTGAATGGGGGAGGCAGGCGGCGGGCGCGCGGGGCCCCGCGGCAGGGCCGCGCTGTCGGCGGGGCTTTGCCGTGCGGGGAAGCCTCCCGCCCCACCCCCACGCGATTGGTGCGCGGCGCGGCAAATCAGCCCGGGTTCAACTTCTTCCTACGAAATAATAAAACTTTTTTTTTTGACAAAAAAAAAATAAAAAAATTGTCGGTCTGTCGAGACGACTCAAAAGTCAGCCCCGTGCGTGTGTTCGGGCTCCATCCCCCCGACGAGCCCATTGGTGACTTTTGAAGCGAGTTAGGAACGCGGCAATTATTCCCCCCCCCCCCCCCACACACACACGCACCGGGCAATAAAATATGCAACTCGTTGTTCGCAGCACTCCGAACGCCTTTTTATTTCTTTCTAAAAAAAATAAAAAAAAGCATCGCTATTCCGGGAACAGATATATAGCAGCCCACCGACAGGGTTAAAAAAAATAGAATTGATAAAAAGTCGGCGGAATTATGTGTCGCAAAACTGAACGATACATATAGAGGCGGAAAAGGTCTGAAAAGAATGCACATTCAATGTGCACTTTTGTCCGCGCCAGCGTTTGCGGCAAACCTTCCAGGAAACCGGGAAACGGCGCGAAAGTTCCTCATTGCCATGCCCTCTGAGAACGGGCGCGGTACCGAGAAACACTTCCATCAAATTCGCAGTCCGTATTTACTCACCCCCTCCACTCTCCCGTCCCTCTCTCTCTCTCTCTGTCTGTCTCTCTCTGCCTCGACTGTCTCTAGAGATGTCATACGGCGCGGCGCGCGTCATCCTGTTCCGGCATTGATAGCTGCACCAGCGGTTAATTGCTTTCGCCTCAATATACTTTTACGAGCGTCGCACTGCATCAGACTGCCATCAGGCAGGCGGGTGCGGACGGACGGAGACAGCAGTGGGAGCGAGAGAGACAACGAGACAGTCGGCGGCTCGTTTGCATCTGCGTGTGAGTCTGTGTGCGGGGGTGTTTAATTGCTGACATTTTTATTTCAGACTCATCGCCTGTTGTGTGTGTGTGTGTGCGCGCGCCCGCCGCGTGCCAGACTTGTTATTTCCTTTCTGCGATGCCGTCTGTCTGTCTGTCTGTCTGTCCGCCCTCCCCTCTGCGTCCGCGGTTCGCTCTGCAAATGGTCCAAAACTTTCGGTTACGGACCCAGGGGTGGTAATAGGTTTCATATAAAAATATGCAAGTAGAGAAATAGCGCAGCGGGTATTTTAGACCTCCACGCTAGGCGCCTCTGTCCACGGTTACTCAGACTAACACACTGACGCCCGTTCTTTTGGTATATTTTCCCCACCGTCCCTGAGCGGACGGGCGGGAAAACGTGGATGGCAGCCAGGAATCGAACCCAGACCGCCCGCTTCGGAGGCACGTGCGGTAACCACCGCGCTGCCAGGCCACGTCTACTCCACAGCTGCTGCCCCAGGAGGACCAGGCAGAGGTAGTAGCGCTGGAGTTTTTTTTCCGTGGTGACAGGTTCTGTCTCTCTGTCTCCCAGCCGCCCTCCCCCTTTTTGGGCGACATTGAAAGTGAGTGTGACCAGCAGGCGGTCAGCCCCTCCGCCCCCGCCGCAGGGGCTCTCCGAGGCAGCCGGACCTCGGCGCCCCCATGATGGGGGCCATCTCTGTGCCCGGGGTGAGGAGGGCAGGGCTCATGCGGCGCCGGGGTCAACGACGGGGTGCTCCGACGGGGTGCTCCGGTCCCCGCGGGGGCGGCCCTCCAGGTCTTCGGCCACCCATCTGACCTCCACCTTCGCCCCCGGAACGACAGCCACTGGCACTGGACGCCGACGGTCCCCCACACGCCCAGCAGCGGCCCACCGCACTGAATATCATTTATCATCTTATTCCCTTTTTCACGACCGTGTGTGTGTGTGTGTGCGTGTGTGCGTGCTGCTGCGCTTCCGTGGCAGCGCATGGGTGTGGTCCGTGAGGCCCGCGGCGGCTCAACTCATGGCCCCTCCTCTTTAATTAATCAATTTCTTTACGCCCGCACCCCCACCGCGACAGCGACCTTCTCGCCGTTCCCTGAATAATACTCTCATGCCAGAAGGACGCATTATTCGCACGGCGCCGCTTCGCGTGCGTCTCACAGAGCAGTCGAGGCGCCGTGCCTCGAACGCCGTCGTCGGAAGAAACCAAATAACAACGACAAACAGCTGAACAGTGATATTCCACGGGCACGGCGTCGATACACGTTCATGATTGGGCCGGGTCGGGGCGGCCGCCCTCGCCCTGCTCGATGACGCACTTCTTGCGCTTGCAGAGCGCATCGCCGCCACCATCAGCGCCGCCGCCTCGGGGGCCGGGCGGACGGCGGGCGGACGGGCCGAATTGATACGTCCCGTCAAGGTGGTGGAGGATAAATGGCGGCGGACACCCCCCTGTTGATCCCCGCCTCCCGCCCGCCACTCCCGCCGCTGTCGATGTGATGATGTACGTCTCCCCGCCTGTCCGGCCGCCTCTCCCAGGGGCGCCCACCGGGGGCCTCCTAACTACGTCTTCGTTTCCCCGCTGTCCGAACACACATTAATTGAAACTGCCCTCTCCTCCGCTCTGAATGCCGCAGCGGAGCGGCCTCGGGGGTGGCTCGCCGCCTCCCGCGGGGACGGCACACACACACACACACACACACACACACACACACACACTCACACACACACACACACACGGCTCCAGCGGGCTGTCGGCACCGCCGCCCCCTCTCCGTCTGGATGATACCCTGGCCGCCGCCGTCAACGTCCCGCGCCGAGGCCGCGCCGAGCCCTGCCTACACCATGCGGGCTGCCTGCCACGACGGCAGGTACAGTTTTTAAATCGAAGCTCCCGCCGCTGGACTTCACGCGGCATTCAACAGCAGGCGGTCACCGTGAGCTGCCATGTCGGGGCCGCCGTCGTAGGAGGAGGCGAAGGAGGCCGCCGTCGACGCCGTGCCCCCCCGGCTGGAGGCCTCACGGACGACTCGAAGGAGGCCTCCGTTGACGCCGTGCCCCCCGGCCGGAGGCCTCGCGGACGACTCGAAGGAGGCCTCCGTCGACGCCGTCGTCGGATGAAGTGATAAATCGGGCCGCGCGACGCCCCCCCCCCAGTGCGGGTCGGGGATCGGGAGGGGCGTGTCCATCTCTCCCTCAAGGATGCCGGGCGGTGCTGAATTATCCATCAGCCAGGCGGGAGACACCGCCGCCGTCCGCCCGACGTGCGTTCGCTCATGTGTGTGTGTGTGCGTCAAAAACAACGCTGGCAGTGGACCGCAAACAGGAAACGCCTCACTCCCTGTGTGTGTGTGTGTGTATCTGTGTCCACCGAGATGAGAATAACACAAGCACACAAACAACGTTCGCCCCCCCGCCAAGGGTAGCCACGACGGAGCCTGGAACGTTTTTACCGTCCTCTGCTCCGACGCGGCGAAAAATGCGTCTTAAATCCGTCAGATTACTTTGCTGTTTATCTCGCTCCGGGGACATCTATTTAGAGTCAATATACACTGGGGGTGCGGGGGCCCGGAGGGAGCTCTGCTGAAGGCCCTGGATGCACCCCCCCCCCCCACACCTGCCCACTCCCTCCTCCCCCACCCCGAAACGGTCCATTAAATTTCCCCAATTAAACGCACGGAGAAAAATGACAAGACATCAACTCACCTCGCATACCATGGCCGCTGTGCGGCGGCCTCCCGGGAAGAAGAAGAAGAAGGCAAAAAAGAAGAGGGACAGCGGCGGGCGAGCAAGCCATTTTAATCTTCACTTCATTCGGCTCAGGAAAAGAATGAGAAGCGGAGGAGGTGGGAGGGAGGAGGTGGGGAGGAGAGGGAGGGAGGATAAGGTTACGCTAAAAGGGAACGCCCCAATTTAGAGGCCACTGGATTACGGTCCGCGGCCATCAGTCGCTTCCCCGTCAGGCGCGCTCATTACCACATGTCTGGTCATGGCCGTCGTTTTGAGAAAGTTAAGACATTATTTTGTTAATGTAGTTGTTGTTGTTGTTTCCTGAGGTTGGAAGTGAAGGGGACTCGCGGGCGAGCCTCTCTCTCGCACTCACCGACAGGCCGCCGCAGTGGTGTGGGTGTGTCTTGAATGTGATTCGCGGACGAGGCGGGGGTGGCGGGGAGCAGCGTGCGTGACGCCTCACCCTGGACAGACACGGACACCGGATTGATGTTGACCCGGAAAGCAGCCGCATCCATCTCTGACAGGGTGACCCCGCGACCCCCACCGCCGTCCCCTTCACCCCTCTTCACCCACCTTTCTCTGATTAGAACGAGCCGCCGCCATGCCGGCCAGCCAGCAGCAGCGCTCTTAAAGATTAGGAAGGGTGAAAATGAAGGAAAATAAAAAAAAAGACACGCACAAAAAACACACACACACAACGCGCAAAGGAAAACGAGTCAGTTGCCCCCGTCGAGATAACGCGAAAAAGGAAAAAAAAATTGGGGGATAACACCGCACACCCCTAAGTGGAAAATATTATGGCCGTAATGCCGGAGGTGTCTGTGCGCGACGTGTACAAGTCCACGCGCCGCGCGCGGCCGGACGCGCGGCCTCGGCTGGGGGTGCGAGCGAGAGGGAGTGAGAGGTGAAGGGGGAAATTCTATTGTGATTAGGTTTGGGCAGAGAGCCCCCCCGCGGCCCCGCCCAGCGGCCTGGCTAATGCCGGACTATTAATCTAGAGACGCCATATTGTAGGGCGCGACACGATATATGCGTCCGTGCGCGGCCCGGAGGCCCGGAGGCCCGGAGGCGCGGAGGCCCGGAGGCCCGGAGGCCCGGAGGCGCGGAGGCCCGGAGGCCCGGAGCCGCGCACGGACAAGAAATGATAATAAAAAAAGGGCGAGTGAAATTAATCCTGCTGCTGTTGTTGCGGCGGCGGCGGCGGCGGCGGCCCCCAGAAGGACGTGGTCATCGTCGTAGTCCTCCCGGAGGCCGGCAGGCAGAGGGTCCTGGGGGACGGGAGTCGATGCCTGGCCCTGGCCAGTGGCCACGCCCGTCAGAGCCGGCAAACACGCCCCGGTGACGACTGTGGGGTGACGACCATGTGGGGTGACGACCATAGAGTGACAACCCTGTGGGGTGACGACTGTGGGGTGACGACCATAGGGTGACAACCATGTGGGGTGACGACCAGGGGGTGACAACCAATGAGCGATGACCACGGAGGTGACCTTGGTATGGCCGCACGGACAGACGACACCGTTCAGCCCTGCCTGGGCGCACACCACGAGGTTCGCGTGCTGCCGTGGACGCCGGGGCCTGAACGATTCTCGTCGCCAATTAGGTCCGGTGAGGCCGCGCCGTCGGCCCCGCGTCACAACACAGCCGCGACCTCTGGCGGCGCACGCCGCAGTGGGCGCCCGGCCAACCCGTCACGCAGCACGGAAACGCAAAAATACACAATAATCCATTTCAGCCGCGATAAGCACACACACACGCACACACACAAACACACACGCACGCTGCACGCAAGCGACAGTGCACCGTATGCAAACAGTATCCTGGCCGCTGTGACATCCACACTGACCGACCCACTTCTTTTTTTTTTAGCCGGCCTTACAACTTTGTATATTAAGGAAAACGACGCAATTATACGATCCTGCCTCACCGTGAAAAGAGAAACTAAATCAAAAATCTGGGCGGCGTCTGGTGTTCGAACCGGTGGGGGGCTGCGAACACACGCTCTCTTTCATCACACACACTCCATTTGGCACGTATCGTAAATGCACACACACACACACTCACACACTCGTACACAGACACACCCACACACTCGCACCTTTGCACTCTTTTTTTAACTCTTTGACAGAGCTGCAGACCCCCGGCATCAACGATAATAAACGAAAGACTCTCATCGCCCACCGTCTATCTGACTCGGTGTATGTGCTGCAAACGCAGGGATTCCCCTCTCCCTCTCTCCTCTCTCTCTCTCTCTCTCTCTCTCTCTCTCTCTCTCTCTCTCTCTCTCTCTCACGGCACCACCGGCCTGGCCTGTCTTTCTCTGTCCAAGTATGAAAAGGGAGCGAGCGAGTCCGCTGCTCCTGCTTCGCGTTTCGCTTTTAGGAGAAGAGGAATTCATTCGACCCATTCCAGGCCAAAGCCAGTCGGGCCCCGCGAGCTCTGGCCAGGCGGGCAGTACGCTGTCGAATGTGCCGCGCCGCCTCCGAGCCCCCGTGTCCGACTGCACAAAAATAACATAAAAAATAAAACCGAAACAGGAGGAAATGACCGAATCGTCTATCGGGCCGCCTGCAGGTAGTCTGGGTAGGCCGGCCCGCACGTCACCCGTGCCACTGCGGACGTGGTGGTGGCCTACCCGACAGGCGCCGTGCAGCCTCCCCCTGTGTGTGTGTGTGTGTGTGTGTGTGCGTGCGGCTCGCGTGAGTGTGTCGTTGCTTCGTTTAGCGTTCTGATTAGGGAGGCGTGGCGATGATTTGTGCCCCGCACACGCCGGTGGCCACGCCGCGCCACGCCGCGCCACGCCGCGCCACGCCGCGCCACGCGCAGCGTCCGGAGTACGCGGAGGCCAGGCGGCGCCGAGCGGCACCGCCAGCGAGCGATAGTGTTGATATGTGTCCTTGCGAGAACGCGCCACACCGCCGCCGCCACCGCCACCGTCCGCAGACCCACGCGCGCGAAATTTAAAAATAAACGGAAGGGGAAAAGGAAGGCGCGGGGAGGGAGGGGGGGGGGTAGAGATAACAGGTCCGGTCTGCTCTATATATACACACTCACATACACGCGCACACATCTGTAGTCAGGCGAGTGCAAAACGGTCGGGTCTGGCCACTCACGTGTGTCCGGCTGGCCACGCCCTCCCTCTTCGGATCCTCCTCCTCCTCCTCCTCCTCCTCCTCCTCCTCCTCCTCCTCCTCCTCCTCCTCCTCCTCCTCCTCCTCCTCCTCCTCCTCCTCCTCCTCCTCCTCCTCCTCCTCCTCCTCCTCCTCCTCCTCCTCCTCCTCCTCCTCCTCCTCCTCCTCCTCCTCCTCCAGGACGCCGACGACGACGCCACCGTCGTGCTGGACTCGTCGCGCCACTCGATATGAAAAATTCAATCCTGACAAGGAGGATGGAGGAGGAAGGACCTGACTGACCGACCGCGCGCGGTGCGTCGTGCCGTTGTTGCCGTCTCTCTCCGGCGCCTCGGGCGGTCCCCGGCGGCGCCCGGCGGTCCCCTCGGGTGTGACAGAGACGGACGACGTTGTGCGCCGCGGCGCGGCGCTGCGGTTTACACGTGAAGATCGCCGCGTCCGATTAACCTCGCGGCTCCACTCCGCGGGCCGCCCAGGGAAATCATCATTCATTCGGGGAATGGACACCGCCCCCCCCTCCCCTCGTCCCCCTCCCCCCTCCCCTCCTCTCGCCCCCCCCCCCTCCCCCCTCCCCTCCTCTCCCCCCCCCCCCCCCACTCCCCCCAACCGTGTGTCCAGTCCGCACGCCACATCACAACAACGCCGATAAGGGATCGCGATAACAGAGCCGCCCGACGGCAAGAGTGTGAGCATGCGAAACAAGTTACGTTCATCATCATTAAAAAAGAAAAAAAAAATGATGTCAGCGTCTTCCCTTCCTTGTTTTTAAAATTTTTATTTCTTCCCTTTATTTTGCCCGAAATCTGCACCGTCCTTCCCGAGGCGCTTAACCGTCTCTCTCTCTCTCTCTCTCTCTCTCTCTCATTCTCTCTCTCTCTCTCTCTCACACACCTCCCTCTACATGCAGCCCCCCGTTTAGGACGGAGGATGTCGCAGAATAAGAATCGGGGAATTAAAAAAGAAGAAGGGGGCTGCGGATACTGCGGAATTAGAACTTGTGGGTATTTACATAAAGCGGCCGGACCTCGTGTCCGGTGCGGACCTTCACAGGAATACATTGAAGGTCTTGGTTTCGGTATAAAATCTCTCTCTCTCTCTCTCTCTCTCTCTCTCTCCATCTCTCTTCCTCTCTCCCTCTCTCTCCCTCTCTCCCTCCCTCTCTCTCCCTCTCCCTCCCTCTCCGCACCCGCACCCGCGTTAACGACCCCCCCCGCCGGCCGCTGCTGAACCTGTCATCCCGAACTGCGCCGTTGCTGATGCGGAGCCTCCACTCTTAAAACTTTCAAACACGCTTTTGTTGCGTCCAGGGAATCCACTACGCACCGCCCGCCCATGTGTGTGTGTGTGCGTGCGTGTGTGTGGGGGGGGGGGACGGCACGGAGGCCGCCGGCCAACGCTCCCCGCCCCGCCCTATATGCACGGGCAGGAAAGAAATGAGCGGATTTCTAGATAGCGAGGCACACACACACACACACACACACACACACACACACACTGTCAGCCCGAGGGGAAGGGTCCGGTGTAGGGGAAGGGGGGGGGAGACCCCGAAAAGGTACGGAGAAGGAAAAGGGGTTGGTCACGTAGTGCGGCCCGCCGCACACATGGGCATATGTGGACGGGAAGTCCCCCCCCCCCTACCCCGCCGACGAGCGGCATACATTATTCCCCGCTTTCTTCACATGCCTCTTTGTTTCGCTAATTGTTTGTCGGCCGCAGAAAAGGGAACGGTCAGAGAGAGAGAGAGAGAGAGAGAGGGGGGGGGGGGGGCAAGGGGCGGGACTGACGGAATGGGAGGGAGAGAGATGGAGGGCCAGGACAGGCGGCGGCGGCCGGGTTGTTAGCAGGCAGGAATCTTATTCATGAACAGTGGAGGCCCCCCGCAGCGCCGCGCTGCCCAGCTGCGGGAAGCGCGAAACAGTTTTGTTCGTGTGGGGCCGCCCGCATCAGGACGAACAACGGCGGCATTGGAAATACTGGAGTTGGCGGAGCGCGTCGCGGTGCCGTGTGGTCCGGCCGCATGTGTGTGTGTGACCCGGCGTGACCCTACTGTATCCCGATTTTGTCATTTATTTTTTTTTTGGTCTGCGCTGGGAAAATTTTAAAGAACATTTCTTCACAAGTATTTATAAAATTAAATTACGATTCCTCCATTTTTTTTTTAATTTTCAAAAATCATTTCCAGAACCATACTGAAGAGATCTGCGTTGCGGCTGGCCGGAGCCCCCACTCCCGGCTCCGGCAGCGGTGGACGCCGGGGCACGGCTCGCGCCGTAACGTACCGGAACTTCCCTTTGGATTATGAACGAACAGTTCACGATGTGGAAGGGAAGCGCGGCCGCACGGCCGTGGCGGCGGCAGCGCCCACCCTACTTTATAATCTTTTTGTATAATTCTTGTAATCCCTCCTCTCTTCCTCCTCTTCCTCCTCCTCCTCCTCCTTCCTCCTCCCAGTGACCGGGAGGCCTCGCACGCCCCCGCCGACCCCCGCCGCACCGCTACGCTTTTGTCTCGTGCGGGGCGGGGGCCGCGGGAAGGAAAAGGGTGCGATACGTTTTCCTCGACATTATGCACGGCGACCACACACACACACACACACACACACATACTCACACACACACACACATACTCACTCACACACACACACACGCGCACACAAACCACCCTTCCCCTACAGAGACTGTCCAGTGTCTAGTGTTTGGTCGACAAACGTTTTCCTCCAAGTATTTTTTTTTTTAATTTCTTTAAGGACAAATCTTATGGGGGGAAGTAGCTCAACTCGGGGCCAAAACTCAAGCATCTCTTGATGCTCGAGATCGCCTTTTCTCTTTTTCCTCCCGATTTTTATTCCGTTTTTTCGGCGTACATTTTCTTTCTCTTTTGCGATGCAATATCTCGTTGGCGACAGAGACTCCAACGCCGCGGGGTCGACCCAATTTTCCCCCCTTTTTATTTATCCCTCCTTGCGCGCCTTTCATCCCCCAATTAGAAAACCCCTTTCGGCCCGATATAAACTCTCTGCAACATGACCCCCCCGGCAAGATGTCGCCGTGCTGCAGCCGCCGCTGCCGCTGCTGCCCTCGGGCTCCTCCTCAATAAAACTCAAATTTATACTCTGTACGTCTGGGCCGTTAGCGAAGTCTGCCTTCCTCATCGCGGCGGGGGAAAAAAAAAATAGCCAGCCCACATCTCCGGGAGAAGGGGGTGAGCGGAGGGATTGAGGGGCAGGGGGAGGGGAGGGGAGAGCGGAGGAGGGAAGAGGAGGGGGGAAGGAGGAAAAAGCGCCGCGCGGCGTCCTGGAGGACCCATTAAAAAGAGAGCAGTATGAGATATCAAGCCCTTCTAACCCTTCAGCGGCCGGCCCCCGTGCCACCGCAAATTGCGTGTCCGGGGGGCGCGCGGTTCCGCCGCTCTCGAGAGGGTGGGGGGGGGGGGGGGGGGGGGGGGGGGGGGGGGGACTGAAAATCGGAAACCGGTTCCAGGGGACCCCTCTCCCGTTCTCGAGCTCCACTTTCGTAGCGATACACTTCTGGGAATAAAAGGGTAATGAGCATCGACCAATTTCGAGCGTTAAGGGCTTCAAGGGGTTTCTCTTTAAAGAGACTTAATTTTCAAAATTTCAGACCAGAGTAAGACTTAGCTCCTAGGATTCCAAAAATAACATCAGCGGAACCGCACCCTTTTCTGCGATTTTTTTTTGGCGAGGTGCATGAGCATCTCTGAGCGCGGCGTATTGCCTCGTTACCGCGTCGCTGTGGCAGCACGGCGGTGGCGCAGGCAGCGCCGCCAAAGAGAGAGAAGACTGCATTTAATTTAATTTATCCGAATCCACTGACTCGCGCGGCCAGTAGGGAGAGGCGCAGGGCCAACGAGGGAACTAAACCTTCTTTTTTTTGTTTTATTTCTCTAATTAGAGGATATGGTTAAGTTGGTGTGTTTATCTTCCCGCCGTGGGGCCCGCGCGGGACCCGCCCACCCATATCCTTCTGGCCAGAAGGCTAACCCCTTTTATTCGCTCTGTCCCTCCCACTCTCTCTCTCTCTCCCTCACTCCCGCCCGTTTACTGCCCTGCACAAACCCTTTCCTCTTCCTTCTCTCTCTCTCTTTCATTTCGTTCATTCGTTCTTATTAAATTTGTCACACATTTTTTCGGCATTTTAGGTTCGCGACGTGACGCTGTTCGGCGCGAGTGATATTGGCCTATAACTCACATGTTTAATTGTATCTCCCGGGACTTTTTTCCCTCGTGGCCCTGCAGCAGCAGCAGCAGCAGGCTTCCTTATTTCTTTCTGAGACGACGGCCATCTCGCGAGGAAAGGGTTCAGATAATTGACGTTGTAAATACGGGACGTGCCCCCGCCGGCGGCATTCCGGCGACGTGGACGCAGGTCCCCGTGGGTGCGACCCGCTGCTGTACATTCCGAGTCAAAATAACAATTTAGGCAGGAAAAAAAAACGCATCTCATCAGTCCGCCGCCAGGATCGTGCTGAAAGGTTTCTGCAGCCGGGGCCTCACCGCCGCAAACCCCGCGCTCCTTGTTGTCGGGGATCTCAATAGCAGACAACAAGGACGGCTCCGCGGCGTCTCGAGCCGAGCCGAGCTGGTGGTGGTGACCGAGCCCAGCCGGTACCCGCCGCGTGCGGGGGGGCGGAGCCGAGTCGGGGCCGCGCGGACGACGCCGGGAGATCACAATACAAGCGGGGCGGGAGCAGCTTTCCATCTTATTTGGCGTGTGTGCCGTGTTTTTTCCTCTTTTTTTCTTTTCGGCTTGTTTCTTCCGTTGTTGTCGGTTCGTGGCGCGGGGCGGCGCTGCGATCCCCAGATTCCTCTGATAGGGCTGATATGTTTGCCGCGCGGTAAGGGTTCCTGGGCCGCGGACGGGCGGCGGCAGCCCTGGAACAGATGGATGACGGCGCTGGAGAGGAAGCTGGAGAGAGTGCCTGGAGAGAGTGCCGGAGAGAGTGCCTGGAGAGAGTGCCTGGAGAGAGTGCTGGAGAGAGTGCACGGAGAGA
Organism: Megalurothrips usitatus; assembly: GCA_026979955.1. Classification (NCBI taxonomy): domain Eukaryota; kingdom Metazoa; phylum Arthropoda; class Insecta; order Thysanoptera; family Thripidae; genus Megalurothrips; species Megalurothrips usitatus. The sequence continues at coordinate 5,637,236 of CM049600.1, read as the reverse complement.
GTGCCTGGAGAGAGTGCCTGGAGAGAGTGCCTGGAGAGAGTGCCTGGAGAGAGTGCTGGAGAGAGTGCCTGGAGAGAGTGCCTGCAGAGAGTGCCTGGAGAGAGTGCTGGGGGAGAGAGCGTTGGACTTGGCGACGGCCTGAAACCCTGAAACCCTACACGCTGTCCAATCTCCGTGATTTTTCATGATTTTCGTAGGTCACGTCCGATTTGCGGGGAGGTTCTGTCCGCACGCACGCGCACGGCGTTGAGCCGCGGGGCGCCGCGACAGCGCCGCGGAGCCCGCGGCCTAATCCTGTGGCCGGTGGCGGCGCGGCCCGCTGCCTCACGCCCACACACACACGCACGCACACACGCTCTCTCTCTCACACACACAGAGGCCTACGGTGGCCGAAATAGCGCTCAAAGAGCAGTAGGGTCGGCGAGGATCAATCCGTACCGTGAGGTGCGAGTGAGAGAGGGCATCGCGCCTCTCTCTCTCTCTCTCTCTCTCTCTCTCTCTCTCTCTGCTCTGCCTCTTCGGCGCCCGCCGGGTCCGAGCCGGCCGGCCTGCCGCCCCGCACCCCGCGGGCCTCGGCCCCGGCGGGGCCCCGGTGGCCGCCGCCGTCCTGGCGGACTCTCTTTTGTGTTTTCATACCCTTTGCGCCCGCCGCGCCGCCGATCCACCCTCCGCTACCCCCTGCGGGGTCCGTCTGCGGGCATGGGGGCGGCCAGGGGCGGCCCGGGGGGTGGCCGAGGGGGGGGGGGAACATCCCAGGAGGGACGCCCCGGGGACACCCCGCCGCCGTCGTCAGCGGCCACGCCGGAAACCAATGCTTTATGTACCGACCATTCTAAACGGTCAAGACGGGCGGAAGTGCGGGAGGACGGAGAGCGTGCGAGAGAGATAAAGAGACAGTCACGAAAGAGAGAGAGAGAGAGACACGGATATGCAAAGAATGGGGAGGGGGAGAGGAAGAGAGACGGACGGACAGACAGACAGGGCGGGAGTAAGAGAGACTACGCGGAATAGCAAATTAATGAACAAAAGAAAAGGTCCGGGCGCGCGGCTGAAAAAGACGGGAGCGCCACGGCCGCCGCCGCCGCCGCAAAGGGCACCGGGGCCCGCGGAGCCGCAGCATACCGGCATAGGGGTGCAAAAAGACGTGGTGCCCGGTTGGGGGGGGGGGAGGGGAGGGGAGGGGGAGGGGGAGGGGGCGTGCCCCGGGTGCGGCGGCAGCGCGTCCGCGCGCCTCGCGGTGCCACGTACTTTGTGGACGACGTTTCGGAGCTCGGCAGCGGAGGCGAAAGCGAAACGAAATGGAAGTAGACCTTCTGAAACAAAAGAGGCGGCGGCGGTGGCGGTGGCGGCGGGAGGGACCGGACGTGCGGCCCGCGTGCGGGCCGAGTCCGGACCAGCGCCGTCATCGAGGCGCTGCCGCCGATGGCGGTGACCCCGGGTGACCCCGCCGCCTCTGCTGCACCGCGGCCATCGGCGCCCTACGGATGCAGGATGCTCTCGCTGGTTATTTATTTCCCCGCGGCCCCTTTTGTTTTTAGGATTTGCTCCGTGTCGAACTCCGTTCGCTGCGGAGGGGGCAGGCGGCGGGTCTGGCAGGGCCGTGCCTGAGACCTAACCTAACCTAACACTCCCGAAACTGAAGAGTGGTGCGATATCATTTTTAACTGTTCATTTCGGTGATGCTTATCTGATTTTCCTTTTTCCTGTAACGACGAGTACGAAACCACAAACAACGCACACACACACAGGCACACACGCATGCGCAATTTTTAAAGGCAAAATGTGAGGTTGTGTGTGTGTGTGTGTGTGTATGGTGGCAGAGAGGGAGTTATACTGTAAAGGACTTGTGATGTGACAACACACACACACACACACAAGTGAAGCGCCCTTTTCACAAATCGTTCCCGAAAATCAGACTAACCGGAACAGAAAAGGGGGGAAGCCGTTGGGGAGAGGGAAAGTGGACCCATGAATATGCCTCGCGTCGAATCAAAGATACATTCACGGGGAAGAACGTCGTCCCGGGGTGCGATACACAGAGAGAGGGAGAGAGAGAGAGGGAGAGAGAGAGAGAGAGAGAGGGGGAGAGAGAGGGAGAGAGAGAGAGGGGGAGGGGTGGAGCGGAAGGAAGCGGGGATGCAGAAGTGGCGCCGCGGCGGCGGCCCGTCACCCTCCCCTTCCGACACCGCCGTCGTCGCGCAGTTCTCCCCCTTCTCCTTCACCAGGACGGCGGCGGCGGCTGTCGTTGTTCGACGAATTTATCATATCGGCAAAAGACCGTCGGTAAAACGACGCCAATCGCCGGCGCCATTGTGTCGCGTGTCGCATCGCCAAACTGTGTGCCACACAAATAAAAAGGATGTTTTTTTTTTCTTTTTCCCAAGGAGCGAAGCCGATGCACGGTTTAGAAAAAAAGCGGGCGGCAGGGGAGAGAAGAAGGGAAAGCAGCGGCGTTGGAAAGGACAGAAAAGAGAAGAGTTGGCGGGCGTCGTTTGCAGCAGCCGGCATCGCGGCAGCACCTGGACCGGCCGGCACGCGCCTGCAGGCCCGCTCCGAAGAGCTGGCGACACGGCGTCTCGCCGCTCTGTCTCTGTCGCACTCTTAGGGGGCGTCCCTCAGGGCGTGCGAGGGAGACAGGGGCGCCACCGGCACGCGCCTGGCACGCGCCTGGCACGCGCCGCTGCGCCGCGGACACGCGCGTGCGACGCTATCTGTGAGACGGCCGGACACGACGGCATTAGTTTCACTTAGGACCTAATGAGTGTCGCTCATTACAGCCCCCCCTCCCCCCCCCCCCTCTCTCTCTCTCTCTCCTACGATATTCGTCTGCCGCTAGTACTGCGATCTGCGCTTCGTGCCAGTCGATGCACTGCTCATCGCAGGGTAGAGGAGAAGGAGGGGGCAGGGACAGGGGGGAGGAGTTACCCCTTCGATGAAGAGATGGCCCGCAGGAGTGAGGAGGGGGTGAGAGGGTGGCCACAGAGTACAGCACACGGTCCGGCCCCATCCACCGTATCAACTGACCCCAAAGGGGCCCTTAACCCAAAGCGAAAGAGGGGGGGGGGGCTGATGGGGGGGGGGGGGGGAGGGTCGTTGCTTAGCTAGAGGTATGAGAGTGGGTCGGTGCCAGGCCCCGCATGCGGCGAGTGGAACAGGAGGCGGGCGGGGAGGAGACAGTATCGCTAATATAAAAATATGGCGTCGCCACCACCACCACCGCGGGGCTGGCTACGCAAAAATTGCATTATGAATTGTGACATCCGAGCGTTAACGAGTCTGGTTTAGAGGTTTAGAGCCGCGGGGACTGCGGGGGGGTCCCTCGCGGCTGGACCGTAGAGGTTGCTGCCGCTAGCTCGGCCGGGGGGGGGGGGGGGGGGGGGGGATACACACACACACACACACACACACACACACACACACCTACACACACAAGCCAGACGTTCGAGGCTGCAGCTTGAGGTTTAATGGCTTTAGTTCTTCTCTGTCCCCGGCCGCCGGCACTGCTCCTGTTCCCGATGTGTGGATGTGCGGGCCGCGGTGCCCGGCGGCGCCCCCACCCAGCCCCGCTGCCGGCCATGGCCGTGCTGCCCCCCCCCCCCCCCCCCCCTATTGTGGCGTACACCGGCCCTGGCAATGCGGTATGTGTCAGGGGATTTAGTGGCCGCGCGTTGGAATTAGATAACTGCAGCCCCCCCCCCCCCAAGCGCCAAGCAGCACAAACGCCAAAGCCGTATGCTCGCTCGTGTTGTGTTCCCCCGCTGCCGCGCGCCGCCGCCGTCAGCGGCACCACAGCGCCTGCGGGCGGGTGGGTAGGCAACGCGGCGCGCGGCGCTGCAGCCGGGTTGCCTACCCCGCGAGCGGCAGGCGGCGGCAGCCGCTGTACCACTCCCGGTCAGGCGTCTCTCTCCAACTACTGCTGTCTCTCTCGCACATGAAAATTGGAGGTGTCCCCCGCGTGTTTGACCTCTCCTCCTCCTCGTCCTCGTCTTCCTCCTCGTCCTCGTCCTCGTCCTCCTCCTCCTCCTCCTCCTCCTCCTCCTCCTCCTCCTCCTACACCTACAACACCACGACCACCACCTCCACCACCACCACTGTTGTAGCCGTTACCAGCAACACGGAAGAAAAGAAAGCGGGAAACGGCGAGCTGTCACAGACGGGCTCCTCCGAAACCTTTTAATATACAACTAAACTAATTTCCCCCCCTCCCCCGCACCGCCGCCGTCGGCCGCGGCGGGCCCCCGCGGTCGTCATCGTATTTACGACGCTTTAACAGTTACTTCGCGTGCGAAGGAATCGTCTATTTGCGCAGTTAATTACGCTATGAATATCACACGAGTTATTAGTAAAACAAGTCGAGTCCGCAGCGGCGGCGGCGGCGGCAGCGCGCGCGCCCCGCGGCGTAGCGAAAAAAGGGAACAAGAAGAAAAAGGAAAGGTGAAGTAAAAGAAAAAAGAAAGTTAGCGCGGCGCGCAGAGCCGTCACGGCGGTATCGGGTATGAGAAATGTACGATTGCGGCGGGGAACGGGCGAGCGGCACGAGCGGGAACACAAACAGTTTCATTAAAATCCGCGCAGTGAATCGGAATCAAAAATATTTAATCCGAGTGTGGGGCGGTGCCCGCACGGTGCTGATGCGGTGCGCAGGTGGGGAGAAAAGGGACAGGCAGCAGCTGTACAAGAAGAAGAAGGAGGAGGAGAAGGAGAAGGAGAAGAAGAAGAAGATGATGAGGATAGGAGGAGGAGGAGGAAGAGGAGTGGGATGAGAAGAGTTTTCATCATTGACTGTGTATAATGGGAGAGTGGACGTTGGTGGGGCCGTAACCCTTTGCATTAAGGATGGCCCCTCCTCTGCACGACGGCGAAACGAGAGCGGGCGGCCGGCGCACACACGCTGAATATAAAAAGGGACGGCCCGAGTGTTTTTTGATCAAAAAAAAAAGGAAAAAAAGAAAGAGGGAAAAGAGTCGACGAAATCCTCGGCGAGCAGCCGAGAGCACAAAGATGGCCGGAGATCAACATGGCTAAACATCCCCACATTACGTATCCCCGGTCCGCGCCGTCACAGACGGGCCACACACACACACACGCACACACGCACACACGTGCACACGTGCACACACACACGCACACGCACGGGGGGGATGGGCCAGCGGAGATTAGGCGAGAGAGACGGCGCGATTGAAAGCGCCCAGCCGCCGAGCGAGAGTGAGAGCACACGCGAGCGGGAGAGAGAGAGAGAGAAGGATGGCGTGAATATTTAATCTTTCATTAGCGACTCTTTGAGAACAGAGGGCGTGGCGTGGCGGGGTGGAAGGCCATGCGGGTACGGTGTCGGTACGCCGGTCGCCGTCCAAAGAGGGGAGAAAGAGAGAGAGAGAAAGAGAGGGAGAGAGTGAGAGAGAGCAAGAGAGAGATAGAGAGAGGAGGCGTCAGGGTGGGCGCGAGGAGGATAGACAAAGCGCGATGAATCGCTCTCGTGCGTGCCGTGTGTCGGTCCGGGAGGACGCAGTCCGTTGCCAACCTGCCGGCAAGGAAAGAGACTCGGTAATCGAAGCCTGTATGGCCTCCTCGTCTCTTCGAAGCCTGACACGAAACAACGTAAATTAATCGGGCAAACGTTTCTCACCTGGTCTCCTGCTGTCACCGCGAAAAACGACGGGGGTGGGGGGGGGGTGTAAACTACGTGGGCATCTCCAAGGACCGCTGAGTGTGGCGGGAGGGGCGATTCCTTTAACTAATGCGAACCCTGATTATACGCATCGAAAACAAAAGCGCGGGGTGGAGGCGAGATGGACGGAGACAGGGAGAGAGAGAGAGAGGGGGGGGGGATGTAAAACCGGGACGGCCCCGCATCCCCTACAAGGAAACAAAATTTAATCCTGCGTCAAAAAATCGCCATTAAGCGGGTGAGGGGGCGTGAAAAATCAATGACAGGTTACGGGCCCGGGGCGGCGGCGGCGGCGATGGAGGAAGGAATACTGCCCTCTTTTTTTTTGACCTTCTTCTCTTTTCAAATGGACGGGTAAGAGTGAGTGAGAGAGAGAGAGAGAGAGAGAGGGGGGGGGGAGAGAGGGAGAGGGAGGGAGGAGGCCGACCAGCAGCACTTCAGCAAGAGCGCACACCCCCACGGACACGCTTTTTTTTCATCTTTTGTATTTCTTTTGCGCTCGCGCGACGCGACGACCATTTTTTATTTATAGGTTTAGGCTAAGCAGGTCCTGCTTGCCGTTGCATAAATCCGAAGCCTTAGAGGTATGGAGGACATTCATTTAGAATTTTCTGTTTTTGTTTTTAAATATAATTTTATTTTACGAGGGCGCAGGGGGTGAGAGGGCAGTAGAAATGTATTCATCGTGTTATCGGCCCAAACGACTGTATAGATATGACCCCCCCCCCCTCTCTCTCTCTCTCTCTCTCTCTCTCTCTCTCTCTCTCTTCCCCTCGGGCGGGATGGAGCGCAGCAGAAAACAAGGGGAAATACTCGTGGTCCGTGAACGGCTATACTGGCCGACGGAGGTAGCAGAGGCTAGCAGGGCCCCGCCGGTGAGCTGTGTGTCCCGTGAGGGTGTGCGAGGTGTGTGTGTGCGTGTGTGCGTGTGTGTCTGTGTGTGTGAAGGGACCTCCGAGACAGCCACGCATAGCGGCCCCTCCGGTGCCCCGTCGTCCCCCCCATAGGAGGTGCGGACGAGCCAAAGCCAAAGCCCTGTTCCTGTGGCAAATCAAAACACGGCCAAAGACTCGTGGGAAGCGGCCCCACGTCGTGTGTGCCTCCCCGTGTGTGCGTGTGTGTGCACGTGTGTGCACGTGTGTGCGGCGCTGTCCCCCACGGAGCAGGGGCTTTGGGCCCCGAGGAGCCAATGGGCCTCAGCCCAGCCCCCGCCTGGGCCCCGCCTGCCCGAGCCGGCCGGAACAGACGAGCATTAAACTAAATTTTTCTGTCCGCCTGCCTCCGACCTCGCCGGTCCGGGGGGATTATCCCCCGTAGGCTGGAGCCGGGGCCGCGGGGGCCACGGCACGGGCCGGAGGGCGAGGCAGCCGGGGCCGCCAACAACTCCGATCGGACTACGTTAACCCGGACCGCAGGGGGGCGCGGGTTCGAGTGCCGCCACGGGGTGCAGTGACAACCCAGCCGCCCCGCGACCCACCGCCCTGCTCACCTGCGTTCTGGAACGAACCCAGGTCAATTATCAAATTAAGAGTGTCGCGAGTCGGTCGCTGCGGCCGCGGAGGCTGTTAATTGCCAGCGGGAGGGAGAGAGAAGAGGTGGGGAGGCCGGAGCAGGCGCGAGAGTGACGGAGACGCTTTCTTCTCACGAGAGCCCCTCTCTTTCTCTCTCTCTCTCTCTCTCTCTCTCTCTCTCTCTCTCTCGCTCTGCAGCGCTGATCATCGGCCCCACCCTTGCTGTGTACTTCTAACCAGCCGTGCAGGGTCCTCTCTGACAAGTGGCAAATAATTGCGACCGCGACTTCAATAACTCATTGCTCGCTAAGAAGGACGGGGAGGAGAGAGAGAGAGAAAGGGAGAGAGGGAGAGGGAGAGGAGGAGAGGGGAAGAAGAGGAAGCGGGAGAGAAGGAGTAGGTCTTCGACCAGACCACACCACACCGCAGCACACTGCGAGAGGTTTGTGATGTTCCGAACAAAGCCGGCGGGCCGGCGGGCCGCGGTGCTGGCCGTATAACTTTGTTCCTCGTTATTTACAGTGATGTGTGTGTGTGTGTGTGTGTGTGTGAGTGTGTCCCGATGTGTCCTTTGGCCGCCGCCCTCCGCTTCCATTAGCCCCACATAAGAAATCATATCACCATAACGTCATCAATAAGACTCGGCAAGGCCCCCATGCGGCCGCCACCCATCCACCCCACCCCCCGTCCTGGATCCGCCCCCGGCCGCCCCCACGCGCGGTGCCATACAAAGTAATTACTCGGTAAAAATTTCGGGCACAACCGACAACCACACTCCTTGATACTTCACCTTAAAAATCGTGGAAAAAAAAGAATTCATCAAATTGGTTTTATTGTCGCTGCGTCACTAAGCTTCCTCATGATCGTGTGATCTACGGACATCAATGATTCATCATTCCTTCTATCGGAGACTGGATCTGTTATGACATCGCGGGGACCTCGTTCCGACGGCCCGCGTAATAAACACTTGATTAGGAGAGAGAGAGGGAGAGAGAGTGCCGGAGAGTGAGACGGATATACGAGTGAAGAAAAGTTGGAGCCGAAAGCAGAGAAGACGGAGGGAGAGGAGGGGGAGGCGATACAAACGATACGGCGTGCGGATGTGTCTGCTGTGTGAGAGGGATCCTTGTGGCTGCCGTGCTGAGAGTTGCGGGGGCCTGGGCCTGGGCCTGGGAGCGAGAGAGACGCGTATATAGCGAGCTCCCGAACCCTCCTCGACAAGTGTGGGATGAGGGCCAGGAGGCCGGAAGGGAATTACGATAGGGCGTATATGATTAGTAGCAAGTCAAAACGCACTCCCTCCATCTCTCGCTGTCTCTCTCTCTCTCGCTGTCTCTCTCTCTCTCACTCGCAGACGAGCACGCGAGAAGGGTGCTGATCATTACAAGCAACGAACGTCCCCTGGCCCGCTGCGTCCCCGCACTGGTGCCTCTGCCTTCAAGAAAAGGAGAAGGATAGAAATATATATATACACGCACACAGAAGTGGCAGGCCCCCCCCCCCCCCCCACCGCTCCCCATCGAGAGGGAAAGAGAAAGAAGACGTATATACAAGAAAACAGGAGGAAACGTCGGTGAAGCAGGGCGGGGGAGCCGAGAGGAGAGCTATTGAAAGTGTGCAAAAGCCCGCAGCAGCAGCAGCAGCAGCCGGGAGCGCAGCAGGGCGGGCCTTGCGCTGTGCAGGCGTCGACCGTAGCCTCACACGCACACACACACACACATACACGACCAAAAGGCGTGTGCGTCTCGGGTGGCAGCCGCGCCGGAAACACAAGATTTCCCGGAAAGCGTGGCCTTCCACGACGCGGGCGTTCGAATCGGTGGCGGTATCACGGAGAGCGCGAGGATGGGACGCCGCATTTGACTGTGGTAGTGCAGGACAGGCGCTCAGGGCATCTCTCTCGCACCACCGCCGTCAAATGGGGTGTCCCGTCTCTCTCGCACGCTGCCATAGACCCGCCGCCGCACCATACTGGTTCGAATACGAAAAGAGCTTCGCCACGCCCCGATGCGAAGCAGCTCGTTCCGGACGAGGACATGTCGGGCGAGACGATGCCGGCCCGACAAGCGGCAGACGGCGCGCCGGGTAAAACTTACGCCCGCCGTCTGACAACACTGGCAACGAGGGCCGGGGTCACACATCGCCGGCATCACCCCCCCCCCCCCCCCCCCTCCCGGGGCACGCTGCTGCCTGCTCGCTCAGCCGCTTGACAATTTAATTGGGCTGTATTTGCTATTCCGATCAGGGTTTGGCCTCCGCCAGCCCCCTCCACTCCCTCCCCTCCCGGCCCCCACGACCACGCCCCAGCAGCGCGCCGCACTCTTTTTCCTATCGCGAGGCAGCGGCAGCGGCGCGAGGCGTCTCAAGGCCCTCCTACATATAACGCGCTCGGAAAACGGTTCCGACACATTTTTAGTTTTCCCCCCTCGAACCAGCTGTTTCCCCATTCGGACTGTTTCTCTAATGTTTCACGCCATGGAAAAATCGAGGAAATTCGCCATTGTCGTGCTCGAAAAAAAAATTGTATTCACAAGAGTTTTTGTCGGCAGCTGTGCGAGGCTGTGATCTCGAACTGAAGTGAACAAGAGGATTTCCCTGCGAGGGAAAGGGCCGGCGGCGTCTGGCGGTGGCGTATCGCTACCGTGGCCGGGAATTCCCACCATCTGATAACCTGCTCCAATCCTGGGATTGATGATTCCCCCACCCCCTCCCGACTCTTATTGTCGTTCCCCTTTGTCTTCTTTTGTTTTGCTTCCTCACCAGCCTCCATTCCCTTCCCCGAGCCGATGCTGCCGCTCCGCGGGCTCTCTAACCCCAATTCGCTGATAACAAGACATGACAATATCCCTCTCCCACTCCCTCCCCCCGCCGCGCGGCGCCGCCGTCTCTCTCACTCCTCGTCGCGTGGCCGCCACCCTTCTTCACTGCGGCGGTAGCAACAACAACAACATGATGCTTTCAACACCACGTGACCTTTACCCAACAACAACAACAACAACACGGTATAGAGGAGAGAAAAAACGCAGGTGTCATCGACTGGACTGCGTGATCTAAACCGTCAGCGCCTCGTTGGGGGAATCTATCGTCACGGAACACATGTTAGCGAAGGAGGGAGGGGAGGGAGAGAGAGAGAAGAGCATATTCCGTCTCGTGGAAACTGGGTTCGAATCGAATACTACACGGCAGACATATGTCCTATCATCAGACTTAGGAATCAATTTTTATTTACGAAATTTCTGAAAACCACATCACATAAAGTGCGAATAAAAATTCCCGAATTCCTAAACCATTTCTCACAGTCGCTGGCAGTCTGCTCGGGCGGTGTGCCGTGGCGGGGCTGCCGACCGCCGCCGACACCCCGCCGACAGCACGCGGGCCCTGCCGTGAGGGGCTCCCGGGCTCAGGCATGCCCCTGCAGGGGCTCCCGCGCTATGGATGGACGTGATGTTCGTGATGGCGATCCCAGAGGGCCCCGCTGCTGTGTGTGTGTGTGTATTGGGGTCAGACCTTGTCTTGCACCGATTAAAATCAATCACAGCTTTTCCACACGCCCTCCCCCCCCCTCTCTGTCTTGCTTCCCCTCCACTAGCGTGCGGGACAAGTAAACCAAGGAGGGTGTGCAGTGCAGGGGCCCCTGGCCTGGCCCGATCGCGCAGAGCAAACACTCTCCCTTTCTCCCCCCCCCTCTCTCTCTCTCTCTCTCTCTCTCTCTCTCTCTCAAGGTGCTATACTGCAGGTGTGTGGGTGCGCGGTGCTGCTGGCTTGAGGTAAACAAACGCGAGGCCGTGGCCGGTTACTTTTTAAGGTGCAGGGCGGTGTCAGCGATGGTAAAGCACTGGAGGGGAGGGGGAGGAGAGGAGGGGAGGGGGAGGAGAGGAGGGGAGGGGGAGGAGAGGAGGGGAGGGGGAGGTATATCGGAACCAGCCGATCTCACCTCGGCAAAGTCCCTTAAAGTGTAACGACATGGCGTCTGACCACGGACGGAAAGCAACTGACACGGTTATGGACGCGCGACATCGGCGCGGTCACTGTGCGACAGAGACAGGACTACACTGTGCGAGAGGGCGAGGGACAAGGACGAGGAGAAGGGATGAGAGAGAGAGAGAGAGAGAGAGAGAGAGAGAGAGTTGGGATGCCGTGCGGGCTGCCTATCATTTACGGGTGTGCGGCTGTGGGGTCGACGCGGTCAGAACCGAAGTGGAGCCGTCACGCCGCCGCCTGCCGGCCGCCTCCCGGCCGGCGCGCCTTCCCCGCGGGTTCGACGCTCCTCCCCGGATTAGGACGAGATGCATCGCGATAAGCTCGCCCCGTTCCGTGTCTAAAAATTCTTCTAATCGCCCCTTTTTTTTCTGCCCTTCTTTCCGCTCCGTCTAGCCTCACTTTTTTTCCCCCCTTCCCGACGTTCCTTACTCCCGCCTATCAAAGAGCCCCCGAACTTGATGATTCATTACATTATTCTTCCACCCTCGCGCTTCGCCCGCTCACCGCTATCGGAGGAGGCGGGGCTGCCGCCGTGCCGCCGCCGCCGCCGCCACCGCCGCTCGCCCTATTAACCCGCCGATGATGACGGCGTATCGCCCAGGGAAATACGCGTTTTACAACTTTACATCGGTTTTTACTTTGCGGACGCCTCCGCCATTTTTTCACTGCGTATATTCTTTCCTTGTCTTCCGTCGCCGGCGGAACCGTCTTGGAAAATTGAAAGGGAATACAAGATCAAAGTGAGATTATTCTGAAAATATATGATTTTTAAAAAAATCATTTCTGCAGCATTATAACGACTGACGGCCTCGAACAGCGACCCGCCGCGTACTATTTATTCCCTGTTAATGCGGTTATCGCTGCAGCCGAGTGAAGGTGGGAGGTGAAGGGCCACAACCTTAACAGTCTGGCAAAAAAAGAGGCAGAAAAGAAAACACAGAAAAAAGTGTGTATGGGCAGAGAAAAAAATCAAACCACTAATGAACACGCAGCGAAAGCAAATAACAATTATTATTTATAATCCAATATATCTGGCGCGGCCGGGGGGCGGTAGGTGGTCTGCGGTGAGGAGGGCAGGAGGGGAGGGGAGGGGAGGGAGGGGAGGGAGGGGAGGGGAGGGGGCGGTGGGGACCGGCCTTGCGATAAGGTAGGACTAATGCGCGTGGAGGACCTGCCCAGGCCGCCCGGGCTGCCCGTGCAACCTATCAGCGTTCATAAAAACATCACGGACCTTTTTGTTCGATTCTGACAGCGCGCGCGGCGACCTATGCCAGGCACCGCCGTGAGCGAGAGAGAGAGAGAGAGACAGGCCCGTGGGGTGCGAGTGAGAGAAGCAGAGTCCACAGCGGCGCGGCACCTTTTGCATTTGAAAGGTACAGGTGGACGGGGAAAACAAGTCGTCCGGTCTGAGCGCGGCGGGGCGTCTGCTAGATCCACGGCGACATGTCATGTACGCCGGGGGTCGGGGCCGCGGCCGAGGCCACCCGCCTTCTCCCTCTCTCTCTCTCTGTCTCTCTCTCTCTCTCTCCGTCATAGCGTGCTCGGGCAGGTAAAAGCGAGACAGCGATATAGGACCTCTCTCTCTCTCTCTCTCTCTCTCTCTCTCCCTCTCTCTCTCTCTCGGACGCGGCCGCTATTGTCACATCTGTTTCTTGGCCGCGCACGACCCGGCGGCCCGACTCAACTCGACTCCATCGCGGGGCCCAGATCTGCGGGCCCCACTACAATGCCTGTTCACCCGCGGTTGGCGGCCGTGAGTGCGACAGAGACGCTCACCCATCTCTCTCTCTCTCCCTCTCTATGAAAAAAAAGCTGGGGGGCTTGTGCCGGGCGCGCGTGGCGTTCACAGAAACCCTCTCCCCTCCCCCCCACCCCCACCCCCACCCCTCATGCCCTCCCCCTCCCTGCCTGCTGTTGATGTGGAGGAGGGCGAATAAGCGAGTGACGCCATATCGTTCGCTTGTCGTACGATTCGGGGGAGTCGCACGCGGTCTCATACAAATTCATTAACCGTCGTGCGGCTGTGTGTGTGTGTGTGTATGTGTGTGTGTGAGGGGGTCGGGACGAGCTATACATCAGGTGTGCTATCGCGGCCTTCGATCGCAGCCCCGGTCCGCGGCGGCGGAGTCGGACAGGGAGGCCGTCGGCGGCGGCGGCGGGGGTCCGCGAGGGCGCCGTCAAAGGCCCGCGGCGGCGGCACCCGTTCATGTTAACACACTATACCGACCGGGCCGGGGGGCGAGGCCTGTGGGGGCCGGGCGGGCTCTGAGCCGCCGCCAGCAAGGACCCCCCCAAAAAATTTACCTTCATAATTCGGTAATAAGCTAGCGCTATGTCGCGGCCGGCGGGGACCGGCGGGCCGGCGGGGGACCGCGACGGGGGAAGGCGTATCGCAACATCGCGGCGCTGCTCACACGAGCGAACAACCAAACAACACGGCCGCAGCGCATACGCCGCCGCCGCCGCCGCTGCAAACGGCTGGTGGCAAAAGAGAGTTATCGCTGATAAACGCGATGAAAAGTTTTCGGCCGGGCCGGCGGGCGGCGGTGTGTAATTATTATTATGCGAAACCCGTTTCTCTTCGAGCCGCACCCCGTGTGTGCCGACCGCCACTGACTGATGGCTGCCCGCGTGGCGCCCCGCCCTGCGAGCTTTTTTCGGGGCGCGTGTCATAATTTCTGCGAAATTATTTCAAAAAATGTTTATAAATTTTCCGAGAAAAAAAATTCTGAAAAATTGAAGATTTCTGTGAGTGTTATTTTTTTTTTAGAAAATGTCGGGACTAGAAACCCTGGCTGTGGCCACACGACCCCAGCGAGATATCGCAGCGTTACCGGCAGCGGCAGCCTAGGCCGCAACAACCCACACGGTCCGGAGAACATCATTGCGGGATGCAGTCGGACCCTCCCAGCTAGCGCAGCAGCGCAGCGGCGCAGCCGTCGTGGCCTCGCCTACTTTTGGCCCTCATTAAAATCGTGTATCGAACGTGAAGAAATGGCAGGGAGCGGCGGGCGGCGAGGGGGCCACCTCAGCGACGGCGAGGGGGAGGGGAGGGGAGGGGAGGGGAGGGGAGGGGAGGGGAGGGGAGGGGAGGGAAGGGGAGGGGAGGGGAACTCGATGGCCCTTGGGGTGACGCGTACAAGTAGCTCCCGCAGGACGGACCTCAGACCTCAGGGAATGTAAACACTGTCATAAATGCGGCAAAATAAAATTGTCGAACAAATGTCGATCTGGTGGCACGTCAATGGTAACGCTACCGTTCCTCGGACACCCGTCAACGAGCACGTCGACGTTCCCCCTCCTGGCCACGTCAAGCGGGTCGGCGATGACGTCCACGGAGGAACTCACCCCCGCCGTCGAACACGGCGGTGACGGCGGCGGGAACAGACACCCGGTCGACCCGCGCGGATCAGGGGGTGCGAGAGAGATAACTAGTGCGGGGCGGCGCGCCGGGCTGCACGGGTCAGAGGGGGTGGGAGAGAGATAACTAGTGCAGGCGGGGCTCCGACGGCACCGGGGCGTCACGAAGCGTTTCCAAAGTTGACGCATTTTTTTAGCCGCCCCACGCCTTGGCGGGGCCTCTTCCTCCTCCTCCTCCTCCTTGTCGCCTCGGGGAAGCCATTACGGCCTTAATGAGGGGAAATGTTGCACCTGCGAGTCGGGGCGGGGCGGGGCGGGGCGTGTGTCAGCCAAACGCGCCATCGCCGTCTGACCCCGGGACATCCTGGGCGGGGCGGCGGCGGGGCGGCGGCGGGGCGGCGGCGGGGGCCTCACGCCTCACGCCTCAGGCAGGCGCTGGCCCGGACGCGGACAAGAGTCACTCCGGCGGCCGGCGCATTAAAACGCAGGCCTCGCCGCCTCCGCCGCCGGTATTCGAACCCACAACCTCTGCGCTACACGGCGCTGCACGGCGAGGTTCTCTCTCCTCTCTCTCTCTCTCTCTCTCTCTCTCTCTCTCTCTGCCCGGCCTGCCGTGCCGCTAAAGGGTCGGTGCCGGCCGGCAAAGGGTGAGCCATTATGAGGAGGCGCCTGCCGCGCACTCCTCGCTGCTGGTGGCCCGGAAGGTCGCCGTCGAGGCCGCGTCGAGCTGCTGCTCTCCGCGCGCGGCCCCGGCGGCGGCCCCGGGGGGGGGGGGGGGGGGGGGGGGGGGGGGGGGTGACGGGGGCCGCCGGGCCCGGCAATAACCCACTATAAAACAGCGATAAAATTGACATGGCCACCGCCCCCCCCCCACCTCTGCCTCCCAGGCCGGCCGGGTTTTAGGCGCCGCGATATTTCACGCGCCGGTTCGCTCGTTGAAGGCGGCGCCATTTCTCAAGGCGTCGTCCGGCGTCGCCGACGAGGCTGACGACGCCACGCCACGCCACCGCCGTCCTGTAGGCCGTGATCCAAACCGGGCGATAACCGGGTCGGGGCGCGGCCGGGGGCGGGGCCGCACCGTAATGCCTAATACATCGGCGCGGCCTCACACCGCCCCCGGGCCGCCCCCGGGCCGCCCCCGGGCTGTCGGGTGACCTTGACGGTGCTCTTGTTGTTGCCGCGACACTACTTTTAGAAACGGAAAGCAGCCGCACCTCCTTGGAGAATGATGGCGCGCCTGTGATCCCCGGGGTAGGCCACCCGCCGGACACCGGTGCGTCGCGTTGCCTACCCACCCAGGCGCTCCGCCGGCAGCGTGGCCGTGGTGCGTGTCAAGGGGCTCGGAAGTGATCGGAAAGTGGCCGTATACGGAGCCGGAAGTGATCGGCAAGTGGCCGGCTGTGACCGGAGCGGTGGCGGCCCGGCACCGCGGCCGCCGCAGGGCCCCCTGTACCGCGAGGCGGACCGGAAGTGACCGATAGTGGTGCGGGAGCGGCGGGCGACGTCGGCCGTCTAATTTGATACACGAGCAGACTCATAAATTGAGGTGGCCGCCCGTAAATGGCGAGTAAGTGCGCGGCCATATATCAGGGAGCGAGATGTAATTGCTTGTCACGTGACCCTTATATGCAGAGTCAGGCCGAGAGGGGGCGCTAGTGCTGCCGACGCGGCCCCGAGCCCCCTGAGGGAAGGAAAAAAAAATTTTGCGGGTGGGTATTCGAACCTACGTATTCCCGATCGAGCCCGATCAACCGGTGTAAAAAACCAGGGACAAGTTGATCAGATCCCACGGGCTCAAATTTACCAGCATTTTTCACACTTTAGCCATTTAAAAAAAAAATTGCGTGAAAAACTCCTTTTTGTCTGTGTGACCAGGACATGGCGAGGATCGGCTCTGGCTGTACTGCTCATTGCAGTCCCGTTCCAGTCGTGTTTCGGGAACTTGAATGCACTGCACTGCTGGCGGTGCGGGGGGCAGTGCCGCTCAGAGCGAGGGAAGGGGGAGAGGGAGTTTGGCAGCGCTAGCCGCGCGGCCCACTGCGCCTAATCAACGTTATGACTAATCTGGTGATCGGTCCCGACGATTAGTAATGACTTAATGCCGACCGCAAGGAGCAGTGGAGGGGAGGGGCGGTGATCGCCATCGGACGAATAATATAGACCTTTTTTAAATCGCCCCCGCTTCGACCCGAGCAGGGTCTTGTTCGCCTGCACCGGGGTCGCCGCGGGGTCGCCGGGGGCCGCCCCGGACTCCGCTAAGGCCGCCGCCGCCGCCGCCTGTGGAGCCCGCGGAAAGGAAAGGAAGACCGGGCGAGGGAATAGAGACAGAAGAGCGACGGGAGGGTGGAGGGGGGAAAAAAAGTTGACCTCCGATTGTGCACAGTGAGACTCGAACACGGAACTTGGCGCCAAACTTCCATTATGAAGCTCCTGTGCGCTCCTCCTCCTCTCTCTCTCTCTCTCTCTCTCTCTCTCTCTCTCTCTCTCTCTCCCTCTCCCTCTCTGTCTCTCTCTCTCTCTCTCTCTTCCTCTCCCAGCCTTCCTGTTCCTTTCTTGACAAGCACGACGCCGCAGCGACTCGCACCGCGACGGTGTGGCACGGGCCCCATTCTCATCCTATGAACTCTGCTGCCCCTAACCCCCCCCCCCCCCCCCCGCTCCCCTCCACTCCTCTCACCCCCCCCCTGGAAATTCCCTCCTGGGACGTCCCTTTCAT